>VWPU01008985.1:190729-385639 GCA_013398955.1 Callaeas wilsoni
GGACAGGGGAGGGGGTTTCAATATCCTTTTTTCCCCGTGACAGCAGGGGACTCTGTTTGTTAAATAAATAATTTTTTTCACTTTCACTCGAGAAATTATTTTCCCGAACCCGTGGGGGAGGTGCTGCCGGGGCCTGCTTGCCTGGCAGGCCGGAGAGAGAGAGAGAGAGAGAGAGTGAGAGAGAGATGCCCCTCTCGGGTTGTTTCCTCCTGGATTTGTGTCCAAACCAGCATATACCTACAAAGAGTCTGAGTATGCTCCTGTTGTCTGCTGCAGTGGGGAATCTCACACTGAGCAAAGGACTGCGAAAGGGAGAAGGCAAAACCTTGGGATTCACATTGCCTTTCAAGGGAGAGAACCTTTTGCCCACATGGATGGGGAGGGTCTCCTTCCAGCAGAGGAGAACACTGCTGCTTTTGCATATGGCACAAGTTCATTGTCCCAGCCTTTCCTGTAAAGGCAAATCAATAAGTATGCATTTAATTATATTCTAATCTACTTCATGCATATACTGGCATATGGATATAATATATAACACATATATAACCTATGGAACAAGTTGCCATAAGACTTTGAGCCTGAATTTATTTTGAAGGTTTTCACATTACGAACTAAAACCAAAGATATTAAGGTTCTTTTCATTTATCTGAAACTGTGAAGTGCATGCTTTCAGGGGGAAAAAAGTTCAATCACACCTCAAACGAGCTAATTTAATTTCTGGCCTTATTTCCCAAGCCAGTAGTTTTTCTGCAGAAATTCAGTTCTTGATTAATATGCATCATTAATCATTTAAATAAAAGTGGACTCCATGAATTCAAAGAACAAATAATGCCACTTGACTGCTAATTCAGCAAGGTAATTAGAATACTTCAGACATGACAGTTGACAGAATATGATTAATAAAAACGAATAAACCTTGCTTGTAGGGTTAGTCAATAATAAATTCTACTATGTTCTTCCTCCTTTGGTCTTGTGTATGTGTGTATATATACACACTTAAATTCAGATAAAGGTAATCTTAGTATAAGACAAGAATTGGGTCTTACAATTAGGGTTTGAAGAAGGTGAGACATTTAAAAAACAACAAAACAGTGTCAGTGCACCTCTGGCTCTTCTGCTCATCAATGAACACTTTTGCACTGGATCTTTCACACTAAGATACCGTATTCAAAAAGTGTGCCTAAATGTTTTGTTCAGTCCTCATGCAGATATTCTACAGGGCAGTGTCACCAAATCAGCACAATGAGAAATTAAAAGTACAGAAACAGGAAGATTTTGAGACAGCTGAACAGGTTTATTGCATGTCACATGTCCTAATCTGAAGGGATACATTTGCTGTAGGAGCACATTTCTCCATGTTCAAGTCACTCATATTTAATTTCATCCTTTGATCATAATTGTGATAGATATTGTGCACCACAAGAGCTCAGTTATGACGTAAGTCCTAAATTCAGAGGGCTAGATCAATGACTTGATTGTACATCCCTTAGTATGTACAGATGACTCAAAGGTGAATATCAACAGCTGAAAACATTAAGGAAAGTTAGGACAGAACTTACAGACTTAATGAAGGTTATTACTTTCAGATTGTTTCTTGAATGAGATGTCTTTAAATTAAATGAATTACTCATCAAGCTCAATCCATTGTAATTAGAAAGTACAAAAAGTCCCTGACCTCATACAAAAACACCTATTTGTGGAACAGCTTTTAATAATATATTAAGAATCAAAGTTAATACAGAGGTCACTAACAGCTATGTCCGTACCTTCATACACTTTTCTCAATCACTCCCTCAATTGGTTCTATGTTCTCATTTGCAGCTCTGGTAATTGGGACATAAATCTGGAGAGTAGTAAGAGTAGAGTAAAATGTAACAAAATTGTGTGTTTGCTTTTTGGACTGTATCTCAGCACTCTATTTTCCTGTTGTCTGCTGACAGATGTGTTGTGTTCTCAGGCAAGATCAAAAATAGCTAGCGCAATTAAGTCTGTTTTTCAAAAATATTTTTGTACTACATTTGTGATATTTAAATAATTTTAGGTGTTTTTTTTTTCAAAAATATGGTTTGAATACAATGGTATGTTTCACTAATATCCTTTTGTTTTTGTCAGTAAGGAAAACTTGCAGTGCCAAAACAGATATTGTAAGATACAACAGAATGAGGCTTTTTATAAATGATGCTTAAAGTTAATCTCTTAGTCTCCACTTAGAATTTACCAGAAATATTAGACTGTGGGGGAGGAGGGCTCATTAACTGTTTTTACCTGTTTCCTTGTGAGGAAAATGAAACTGACAATATTTTGCCTGGGATCTATGAAACATCCACCTAAGACAAAAGGTGAGGTGCTTTATTCTCTAGCTAACAGGCATTAATATGAAAACTAGTAGCAAGACCACTGTCATGAAGATGTATGAGGTTTCTCGTTGCTAAAAAGCAACTTGCTAGTCCATGCCTTCTGCAGAAGTACTGACCAGTGGTTCTAAACCACACTCTGAACTTCCAAAACCTTGAAATCTGTTCACTTGCTATGAACCAGGAAACCATGACAAATCTACAATCCAAATTAGGATTCATGTACTGTGAGGCAGGGAGGGAACTTGCTCTCAGATTAATTGGTACCACATAATTATGGCTGTTATTGTTCCATTCACAGGAAGCAAAACTGGTCTAGTTTGGCTTCAGTGCTGTGGTGAGATCTAAGCACAATATTAGCTCAGGAAAAAATAATTGATTTCTTGTAGCTCCAAAGACTGGACTTAACACAATTGTACACTTTGCCTGTGGGCACAAACTGCTGAAAATTCAACTTCTCTAGTTCTGTCAGCAAAAATCACACTTTGTTTTCTCTTCTGCAAAGTGGTATATGCCCCAGGCTATAGAACACTGTAACAATGTTTTTCTTAAACCATTCTAAAAATGGTATTCTTTGCAAGACTGGAACATTAAACTAGTGAGCAATGTAAGTTTGGATTGAAGAGAGATGGGCCAGGAAAGGAACAAAAAGTAATACCCTTAAAACTGAGGAAAGTGAGTGAAATGAACATAGGCAATAGTGGCCATTCCTGAAGTCCTTACTCTACCTTTATTTCCTTTGAAAATAAAAATTCTTGCCAGGATGAAAATTGAAAAGAATTTCAGGATTGGCCTCGAGATGAGAAAGTGAAGTCACACATGTATGTGACTGATACTTTCTTTTAGAAAAAAAGAGTCTAGAAGTGAGTCTCTGGAATAAATACCATCATTTTGAAAAGGACTAAGCAGCCAAGATTTCCCTTCGAATTTGAAGTGCGTGTTTCAGTAATGTGCCTGAACAGCTGTAGAGGAACTCACATTCGTGTTGTCTAGTAGTTCCATCATCAAAGACTCATGAAACTGACAAAAATGAAATCAAATAAATTCAAACATCTCTGTCACTTACATGAAATTTTTCAAATTCAGCAGAGAAAAAACTGCACAAGGTTCCATTTCTTGATCCTGTGAAATTTCATCCAATTTTTCCAAGATCTAATGGGCTGAAGATCACTGTTTTCATCCCTTACTGCTTGCCAGAAACACAAGGAAGTTACTTGTGCATGGCCTTTCATATGGAATTTCTCAAACTTGGAATACTTGAAATTTCAATAAAGCTTTTGTTTGTTAGGTCTTGGTAAGATTCACAGTTTTGATCCAAAAATTGGGTGGAAAAATGAACAGGAATCAATACAATTAATGCGCATTTCACTGAATTTGGCCTCTTGGGGAAAACAAGTAATGTCTTTTTGCAGACAAAGTCCTACTCAAACACAGATGTGCAGATATACCAGGAAAGGCAAACTGCAGGAATACTCTCCGTTTTCTTGGAAAAGGCAATATAGAGCGACCACATGCAATGCCTGGTGCTTCAGACTCAAAAAAGTGCTGGTAAGCCCAAGAACCTGGTTGTGGAAAGTTTTTTCTTTTTTCCTCAACAGATAATCTGCTTTTATCAAGCTTATTACCTTTCCCTATAAGCTTTGCATTTTTTTCTTCTTTTTCTACTTTTAAGAGCATATGACTTCCACTAACCATCACTAATACTGGGATTTTCCCCAGCATGTGTCAGTCTTTTGAATACTATATTACTTGTTAATCTAGGTAAAATGGACTCAGCTTTACAGTATGTCAGTCCTCAACAGCTGGACAATTGTTTGCTTTTTAAAACTCTGAAAGGCTGAAGGAAAGACCAACCAAAGTCCAAACTTCTTTTCAGAAAGATGCTTGACGGTAATTCAAACTAAATACTATCCCAGAGTCTTTTTCGTAGATGATCAGTGTTTAGGTTTAGCTGATTGGTTTCTTGGGTGGGGTATTTTATTTTGAGTAGTCTTTTAGTCTGTTTTTTAATGTTGAATACAATGTTCAGGTGTATTTGATTTGAAGTAATAAGTACCTTTCTTTCAGATCGTAATTAAATTAAATGTTAGTATATACAGGAGTGGTGTCTAGTTGACTGCAACAGGGTCTTCAGCCAGAATAGTCACATTGTCCTGGCTGAGTCGCCTCTCCTGAAAAGTCCATGGCTTGTTATTTAGCTATAGATTTTCTTTTCTTGTAATAACATCTCTAGTAGGGAGAAGACAGATTTGATTGCACTGTTAACCGATTCTGCATCACTCTTTCAAAACAAAAAGGAACTGGAGCTGAATGAACCTTTGCAGCTGTCTACCAAATCAGTTTTTCCCATCAATTTTCTTTTATTTGATTCTTAGGTTTGAAGATCTGATTCAACATATTTTGTAAAAAAAAACAACAAACTTTTCCTCAGAAAGAATTTTTTCCTCTTGAACTGCACTTCCTCACTCTAGCCTTCCTGACGAAGATTTGATCTCTCTCCCTCTCTAGGTCCTTCATCTCTCTGAAGGCTGCCTTTTAATTAAGGAGTTACTTTGGTTTGGATAATTTATTATTATTTGTTTAAATGTTATTGTTTGCGCTTTGAATAGATTGCCCCTGTACAATCTGATCATTTTCAGTGGCACTGAGTGAATTTCTTCTGTTATTGCCTCAGGACATTGCTGCAAACATAGTGTTGCCTTTGATAGAGATTCTCATGATAAAAGCATTTACAACAAAGGAAAAATTAATTTTTCCTAAAGCTCAATGGCTTTGAGATCAGATAATGCATCCCTTTTTCCCATTTCCAATTCCCATTTGCTTAGATAATAGGTTTCTATTTATTTGGACTAATATGAAAAGCACATTGTCATACAGACAACTGCAACACTCAACAGAACAAATGTGCCTTTGTCACAGGCATTTCTTTGTATCTACCCTTCTAGCCATTAACAACAGGCTTAAACCAAGTGGTACTATTTTAGTCCCAGTGCAATTTTCTTGTTCCTGCAAAGAAATACCTTTTACTGTTCAGTTTAAAGTAAATTGACACTTACAGCCATTCTCTGTTGTAAATTTCTTTCCTTTCACAGTTTTTTATGAAGTTTTTTCATTGAGTTTTCAAAGCAAGAAATTTCTTTGTTTCTTTTGTATTACGTCCAGTTTTGCTGATGCTATTGTTTCAGTTCTATAGAACAGTAAAAGAAGATAGAAATATTTCATTCTCAGCCAAAAGAAGATGAGCAGTACTGTCCGGGAACAGAAATACTTGAGAATCAGTAGAAAACTTTGCTGTACTCTGACCAAAATAGTGACAATAACTTCTTATACCTCTAATGATTGTGCATAGCTCTTATTTCTGCTGAGTGTTCTTTTGAACCTTGGCGTGCATTGAAGCCCCCTCCTTGTGAGCTTTTAGCACATTGTGATGGGCTGTGTTTTATTCAGAACTTCCTCAGCTCATGAAATGATTTTGGAAGAAAACCTGCTCCCTTCTGCCAAAAACCTTCCATTCTGATATCAAAAAGGACAAAACTTCCCTATCCATTTTCTACATAGTCATTGGTGTGCCATTACCTAATGGATATTATCAAAAGAGCTGTAAAGCTGCTTGTTACCACAACAATATCACAGAAATATAGATTTTCAGAGAGAAAAGAAATAGCAAGTGAGTCACTTCTTGGCCGCACTATATTGTGGTGCTGTGCACAACAGTGTATTTCCTGTTGCTTTATCTAGTCTGGTTTTAGGTATCAAGCATTGCTACTTCCCTGGGGAGATCATTCCACAGTCTATTACATTTCATTGTTAGCAAGCTTTTGCCTTGTGTGCAGTTCAAATGTCCTTACAGCAGACCATCCCAGATCACTCCCTGCACTAAGTTTTTAAGTCAATGAATTACAGATCCCTTAGGGGATTTTTAATAAGCTGTGAGGTTTGAGGGTTGGGAGGTTTTTGTTTGTTTGTTGGAGGAGGGGGGCATGGGAGGAGGGTGTGTTTGTTTGTTTGTTTTAAGAGAATTGAAGAAAGCAAAAATAACATTAATTTCTAAACTTACATGTGCAAATTGTTTTGAATAGTCACTGAAGTGCTAGGTCAAAATTCAGATATGGAAGAAGTGAATGTTACAAACTTTAGTTAATTCTTTACTTTTAGTTAGTGGTTTAGTTAGAGAGTCAGGTTTTAGTTTTCTTTCTTAAATGTTGTTTAAATGTTTTCTTTTCTGAAACACTAGCCCTGGATTTTGCCTGAAGTTACTTTTGCTCACTTAATGCGAACAAGCAATATAGTTCAGATATCTTCTTAATTTGGAGCTCTTAATCACTTAATATATTCATTAAGTCTGAATCTTCATCACAGTGACTGTTTAGGTTGTTCTAAGTACTAATTTTGTGCTCTGAAATCAGACGGTTTTGCCACCAGATCTGCCAAAGGAGTACACATGCTCAGCATTTTCTAGAGCTTCCACATAGCACAGTACTTCACTGTGAATCTTCACAGACCTTCTTCAGTTCCTTTGTGCCACTTGGGGCTGAAATTCACATTTCTTTTGCCACCTTGTTTTACAATTCATCTGGTAGCCCCTTCTAAGAAATTAATTTTCCTTTTATTCTAAAACTGAACAATTTTCATATCTTGGCTCTGAAAAGACTCTGTTTATTTGCTGAAACCTTCACATGACCTTGATGTTTGCTGTCTGACATATCTGGTAAATAACACACTACATGAGACTGCAGCATCTACAGACCATTTTAAAAGAGAACGTGAAGGTCTGGAAAGGATTGAGCAAGGAATGATTTCCTCGGACAGTCTATAGATCTCTCTTAACCTGGCTGCTTGGATGAGGGGAGAGATGATTTTAGGATATCTGGATATCCAAAGATATGTTTGGCTCTTTTTAGCCAAAGGGATCTGTATAATTGTGAGGAGAGGCAGTGACAATTGCCTTCAGCTGAGATCTTACCCTTGGGACTTTCTCTCATGTACAAACCAGCCAAATTGTTCCACGTTTGTGTTGCAAATTAGGCATGAGTGTTGCAGTATTTTGGTATCCTGTGTGGACACTCCAAGAAAACATTAAATGTGACTTAACATAGCTGATGTTACTTTCATCAAATTATTTCTAAAATTGGATGCAGTAGACGGTTATTTTAAGGCAGGTTTACTAATGCACAGTTCAGACTAAAAGCTATTATCAGCAAGAAATGAAATAATCAATATTTGAATCCCTCCTGTATATTACCTTTGAATGTTATATCTATACCTATACATGAGGACAAAGTCAAGTAATTCTCTTCCTCTCTTGCTTATTACAACACTACATAGCAGCAAAGTGTAATGCTGCCTTATTTCTCCAGGGAGCATAAAGACGATTGATGAATGACTCCTTCGGCAGCTTTGCCCATGCTAAAACAAATCCAGAAGGAGCAAGCCCCGGGTCCTGCTGCCACCACTGCCTCTGGGAAGCTCCTGGGGCTGGAGAGAAAGCTCCGCTGGGTGGTGCGACAGGGGCAGGCCTGATTGGGTGGACTGGACCATCTAGTGCTGTTTCCTCTTGTATCACAAGTATTTCCAGGACTAGACTCTACTTTTCAGGCACAGGTAGTTGCCTGAACCTTATCTAATAGCCAGCAGGAGCTGAAATCACACTGCTGTCTGGCAATTACCTCTACATGTGTTAAGTGTGTGAAGTCCAGTAGATCTTTGACCTTTTGTACCACTGTGTTCTTCAGTGGTTTCTTTGGGAAGGCTGAGGAATACAAACCACTAAAAGGTAAGACCTTCCAGATGCCCTGAAGTTACAATGAAAAGAAAGTGAAACCATTTTAAAAGTCGTTAATGAAGTGATACAGTAATTACATTCTAATTAACCAAAGAGACAGTTGTTTCTTACTTTTGTGTGCAGATGTATAACTTTTGCTGTTGCTCCTAGTTGAGTTATAAATGTTTCAGCAATGCCACCTCCATATCCATCCACATTTTAGAAAATCATATTACTGGCAAAAATTTGGGGGGGTTCCTAAGGGAAAACAGCAATCAGTGTCTGAGACAGTGACACATAAAACGGTCCAGAAGCAATCTGACAGTACAGAGCTAATTTTAGCATTTCAAAATATTCAAAATTTTTGCCCATTAAATCATGCTCATACTTTCCAGCTGTGTTACAACTGAGTTTCTGTGTGGTGAGAGAGTTAGAAAGTCCTGTGTGAGCTCCTGCACCTGGCACTGGGAGTGAGACCTCCACACTGTAGTCTGGGATTGCAGTAGACATGCTCGTTTCTAGACTTTTCTTGCATCATGAGAAAACTCCGATGAAGTTTATAACAGTCCTTTGGTATTGCAAAAGGTGGGAGTGAGAGATTGTTTTTAAGCTGGAGTGTCTCACAAGAAACTCCCTAGGACACAATTTCTGAAGAGGAAAACAAAGCAAAGAAGCAAACAAGAAGATGATCTTTTATTCCTTCCAGAGCCTGTCAATTAAATAAGACTTATTCCTTGTGCAGTTATAAAGATAACGTGATTAATATGAAGAACTGACATTCTGGCTTCTGCTAAAACTGTGTAACAAATGAGGGATTCCATGTTTTTTAGGCAATCTGCCTAACTCTGCTGAAAACTGGGGTTGGCTAAGCTATGTTCAAAATATACCATATCAAAATTTGCATCTCCAAAAGGGATTATTGCAAAGAGAATGAAAAGTAATGATTTAATATTAGTTTATTTTCAAAACCCCTCACATATCACTTAGTGCTTAATCTTTTCTTTAATTACACATTACACATTTAAGATTTAGGGCAAGTTATTGAAAATCAATAAGGTTATAAATGTAGAATTGGTAATTACTGCATGACTTGTGCAATATCTTATTTGCATAATTCATTTACTGGCAACTTGCATTTTAATTAACCTAGAATGAGTGCTTCAGTGAAATTGTAATTTACTGTACTAAATTGAAAAAGTTGTCAAATCTTGCACTTAGTCATGCAACTGTGAATTTCATTGTCTATTCAGAAAGATTAAGAATTGTGCAATTAAGAAGATGAATTTAATTCATGATTCCCAATGTATTATGCAAAACTTTGTTTTTTTCCTGGTAAATTGCATTTAAAACATGGTAGTGATCAGAAACACTGACAAATTAATTTATTTTGCTGACCAAATTTTCCTCTACAGTAGGAAATCTTTATCTAGATGTCATAAAACCAAATTACAGGGAAAAAGTTGATGAAGAGGTAGTCACTTTAACACCTCTCCAGATGCTCCAAGCTGACAATGAAAATATGAACATAGGTAACAGAATCTTGTCCTTCTACTGGTTAAACTTTGAATATGAAATGTTTGCTTCTTTTTATTAGGTAAACAAAAAGGTTAATGCCAGCCTAAGTTAGCTCAGGTAAACTCGAGATCAAGATTTTCCAAAACTCTGGAATGATTATATGGAGTTCTTCAACAAAAGCACATTTAGTTCTTAAAGTAAGAAGAAACTTCAGGTAGATTTTTACCGACCTGCTTATGCTGTAGCAGTTTATATGTAAAATCAGAGATGCAAAATTCCCTTTCTCAGCTATCTCCTCTGATTCCCTATCTCCTGCTGACAGTCATCCGTATATTAATGAATTTTCCCCAAACTTTTATTTGAGACCAATGTCCATATTCTTGGAAAGAAATTCCTTAATAGTTTTCCTCTCAAATTTGCATTATAAAGTTGTTCCAAATACATTTTTAGTGTTCGTCTGGAAAACACCAAAAAGGCTATGTTATTGCATTCTGGTTATCTATGCTCTGACATAATCAGTTCTTTCTGAAAACCTGTAAAAATACAATGGCTTTTATAAGGGCAATCATGGTGGAAGTGTGTCATCTCACTTATAGCATTCCAGAGCTTGTGAATATATTGACATAAATATATAGCTGAAGTTAATTTAAAGAAAGCAGTAGCTTTGTAAGCCGTAAGATACGAGGTTTTTGTCACTGGCACAAAAGGACAGACAAATATCATCTTATGTCATTGCCAGGGGATGGGTAAAGGGACTCTTTTCTCTCCCTTCTGGGAAGAAAGGTGTTTCTTTTTCCAGTCAGTGAAAAGGTGGCTGGGGTTGGGCCAGTCAGGCGCTGCAATAAGCATTTTTGCACATGAATAATTCTCTTTTTGTATAATTTTTTATCAGTATTGCTGCTGTTACTGTTCATTTTCTTATCTCACTGCTGTTTCTAGAAAATTGTTCACATCTCAAGCTGTAATTTTCATCCTTTTGTGCCTCCAGTACTCAACCCCATCTGCAGAAGAGGGAGGGGAAGTAGGGGGGAACAAGTGAATTTGGGAGAGTCTTGTTGGGGAGGAGGCGAAGGGGCACTGCATTTGGGATTGTCACACCTCAACCATGACACCATCCATTTCAACCTACTTCCAGTGTGGTGGCTGAGATTTAGACAGAAGGTATAATTTAGTTTTTTCAAGGCACTTCTAAGTCGGTATATATACCACAATATGTAATGCAATTTGTCTGCTGCACTCTTTATGCAGCATGCTGTCTGGCACCACAGCCCCTCTAGACAGAAGGTGCTGACAAATTAAAGAAGAAAGCAACAAGCATTTGATCTTCTGTTTATATTGCTTTTCTCAGAAAAACAGGAGAGCCAATTCAACAGAGATTTGGTTGCCACTGTGCAAACATAGCTCCTGACCTAAGGAGTAAACTGGAATTTCATAGCTTTAGCATCTTGATAAATTTAAATACTGCAGAGACTTTAAAAAGAAAAATTTTCCAGAATTTATCTTCTCATGTTTTCTGCTCAAGTGCATGTCAATGACATTGTTTTATAAGCAGACATGGTGCATGTCATTTTAACCTAGCAAATTTGAGGTAGAAATTTTCAGAAAGGAAAAAAATGTAAGCATTTCCTTATTGGTTTCCCTTCCTATCAAGAAAATGTTGCTTGAAGCATCAGAGCTAAGAGAGTTCTTAATGTCAAGCTGGCTTACTACAGGACTGTATACTTGACTGGCACAGATTGTGCTGAGGGTGAGGGAGAATATTAAGTTTTTATGCAGCAAGCATCATAAAGTTCTATTTCCTTCTACCATACCAGATTTTAACAAAATGCTGTAGTGCATGAAAGTGTCATTAACCTCCTGTCTCCAGACTTAAATCCTTATGCTGCAAATGGAAATGCTAACTAAATTTATTTCCCCAATGAGATACAGTGACTATAATGCACTTGATATATTTTACTGATTTCAATATTATCCTTGATTATCTGAGGTGAAAAATAGGAACAATAGAGACAAATAAAAACAAAAACATTCTTAGGTACTATTTTTGCTTTGGAAAAAACCCTCCTTTCTGTTCCAAGATTCAAGCTTCTGCAGTGAAGTGTTCACCAGTACCTGAACAAGTTAATTGAAAACTGCCTTTGATGTCTCTGTGATTGCTGCTGCGAGTGGAAGGGTGGCATGCACTTGGCAAATCTACATAACTTGCAAATGAAAAAAGGGGCTAATGTAGATTGAAACTGGGGCTCAGACACAGTTTAGCCACAATTAGTATCAGTCAACAATTTAGACCCTCCCTGCTGAGGCACAGTAACTGTGCATGAACTGCTCCCAGATTCCTAAACGTTAAAAACCACATGGCTTAAATTGCTGCCCAGCAAAAAGATTAAGCTGTGGCATTACCTATATGTGTATACAAAGCCCTCTGGGTTAATGAAGAAAAGATTATAGCTCAAGGTATCATAATGTGACTGCGCTGGAGCCTCCATGTTGTCCTTTCACATACTGTTAAAAAGAGCTTAAACATTTAGCCTTTTTTTTCAGCAATAGCTACAAAAGAAAACTGTGCTGTATAAGCACAAGATCTGTTTTCCTAATATGCCTTGTGACATCTCTTCTAATGGAGATAGTAAATTCTCAGTAGCAGTTCAGTCCCTTGCACCTCTGAGAATCATAAAATTGTATATATTCACATGAGAAGGCCATCCATTTCTCTGTTCTGCAGAAATCCCTCAGATGACAATGTCTTCTGATAACACGGGCTGGGTACGGATTGTTGCAGTGATGAATTACTGTGCATTCTCTAACAATGAACTTTCTCTTAATGTATTATTTCATATTTGCATTTTAATTTGAGTGAAATTAGACTTCTTATTTCTTTTGAAGTTTTCTACAGGAAGAACCACTTCTATTGTCTGTATAACATCTCTTTCTTAACTTCTCTCTACTTATTTCTTAAAGGCTCAATACTTTTATTAGATTTCTGTTCCTCCCTTTCCTGTTACTTTACACTGATCAGTCCGTAAAATGGAATTTCAGAAAAAGATGAACTTGTTCTTCTATTTTAAAACAGTACTCTGTTTGCAGAATTACTTTAATATCTATCTATATACAGCTATTACCTTTTGGCTATACTCAGTGATTACAGTGGAATTGTGCTATATTGAAGCAATGGAAATTTCTATCTTTACTGACCATGCTTTTAGTAAAAGAAACTTAAATATATCAACATAAAGTATTTTACAGTTTTAAGAGTTATGTATAGGTTTACATAAGAAATATTAAAAATTAGTGAGAATAAAAAAAATTTCACAGTATTCAGATGTCTGGTGTATCAGAAGAAAAAGTCCAAATATACATGCTGGAAACAAACATTAGAAGAAGACTTTTCTCCACTATGTAGTATGACTGGGACCCCACAGTGGGACCCCTTCTAGCAGAACCTTTCCAAATTAGTTGATTTTTTGGCTCAATAGTGTCAGTAGCACTGGTTATTATAGCTGTGATAAACAGATCCATTTGAACTAGTAGCTCAAGAACCATTTTCTGATGGAAAGCTTTTGTGCTTTTCAGATATATGCCTAAGTGCACATATTGCATAAGTAAAATGTGAAACTGAAAAGCAAAATCTTCTAAACCATCATCTTACTTTGGAGTGAAATCAATTTCTTTAACCTATGAAAGCACAATTAATTACCACATGAAAGCCTCTAAGCACATTTCAAAATCTAGTAGAGAGTTCATATTAAAAATGCTTCTTTTCTGAGTGACAATTTTCTTGCCCTTTCTAGGTTGAATACTAAAACTAGTGCTCAGGCACAATTAAAAACTTACTGTAGGAGTTAAAACTGAAAAAATTTCACTGTGAGTAAATTAATCAGTCCTTTTTTGGGGGTAAAACTACCTGTCAACAGTGGAATAAGATAGACCACACCTGGATTTCAGGGGTTTTCTGTGTTACTACACCACAGCCAAAAAGCTTCCCATGGGGCTGAGCAAGTTGGAAATTTGTATATGATAATATGAGTTGCTTTGGGGATTGGAAAGGAAATCTAGAAAAAAAAAAAACGAACAAAAATGCCTGAAATATAAAGAACTATTAAACTCCATAGTTATCAATGTTTGAAATCTATTTAAAATCTCTTAAAAGTCAGGGAACTGTTCTGTACATTAGAAGTCAAGGCTTTGCTCACAGCCAAGTCCTGAACATCTGTCAAAAAGTAAAGTCAGTTTGAAACAGCAACATCTGGAATAGAGTTTGACACAAAATTAGCTGACTTATTGGATGAATTATTAATTTTGATTAGAAAGAGATTGCTTGTTTAAATGGTTGCTATCCAGCTTCAATAGCTTCCTAAAATGAGCAGATTAATATCTCCTTGGAAAACTGAAAAGCTTAGTATATTTTGGTTTGCAAGTACAGCATTTAAGAATTTGAATCATTGTCTACGTTTGGTTCTTTCATGAACTTTTATTTATAGGAAGAACAACGAACGACAACGTTCATTGCAATCCAGCTGACTTTTCTGTTTTGAGGGCTGCAGCTCTTCCAACAATGTTCACAGTAGTTCGAAACCTCAAGATCTCAAAACGGGAGGAATCGTGGACAACTTTGGTGATGCACCTGCATGGCTGATCTGTGTGCTCTCTCCTTCCCTCCCTGCCTCATCACGGTCGCTGCTAATGTATCCAGCGTATTATTTCCTGTTCCAAAGAGAGGTCAGAAGATGGCTTGGCCTACAGCATACTTCAGAGAAGTTTCAGGACTTCTAAAAATTATTCTGCCATTGCAGCAGCTCCTTAAAAGTCCACAGTAAAACACAAACATCACTGAATATTCCAGAAACTGACGTCAAAAGAAGGCCCCTGATTTGTACACGTGCTGTATTTGAGGCTTTTGTTTTAACTACAACAATTTAGGGAAGGTTTAACTTGAATAAGGAAGCATTTAGTAAGACTTATTGTTTAAAAAATATTTCAATACTCCAAGGAATAGTCTCCAGTAGAATCTTATAGGCAAGGTGATTTTTTTTTTTCTTTTAACTATTAACCTTGCAGATGCCTTTCATTAACTTCTGTTACTTAGAATCACACCCAGGATAAACAGCAAGAAATTAAATCAGGCTAAACATTATATGTAGTAAATTCTTCAGCTATAATCCTTGATACACATGAATCCATTGCATTCTGTAATTTTAAAATGCACTATTTTAGGATATTTCCTTAGGAATAAAAAGTTATGTTTATAAGCAACTGAATCATCTGAACACCACCAGAGGAATTAACTTAGTTAATCTGCAGCTGCCTCTTTGTAAAACATCTAGTGTTGTGAACAAAGAGTAAATAATAAGGGCTTTCTATTTCAGATGTGTATGCAGTGTGTGAGAATAGAATATTTATAGAGTTTTAAGATGGGTTAAATAAAAAGTCATTAGGCAGAAATTTGTTTAATTTTTAAGAGTATCTTCACCATATCCTTTAGCACATAAATGCTGTAACAAGCTGAGAAGCTGTTCCTTACAAAAAAGGGAGATGTTCTTTGTTTTCTAATAAATTTTAAGAACTCACAGCAGTACAATTTTTCCTATTATGTAAAAATCATAATGGTGGGTATTTTTCATGCACAGTGCATTCAACATGACTATTTAAAAAGGCACATTGACCAAATTTGGGCCTCCTACGGATGTTTGGAAGGAAAACATGCAGACCAGTCACCGCATAATGCAGACCAGCCAAAGTACTCTCATACTCAAGCTTCCTGAAGAGCTTGGTCAGTGAGTTTCTGGTAGTGAAGGATCTGGACTTTACAAGGTGTGCAAGCTCAAGGTGTTAAAAAACACCTTCCTCACCCAGAGCAAAGGACTTACTATCTCTGGTGCTTTTGCAAGAGTAGATCAAGAGAGTAACCGGGAGTCTGAATAAAAAACCTCCTACTTTTGTCCCACAACAATTTTTCAAGAAATTAAATTTTAATGATACCACATAAATGTCCTTCCTAAATATATGTTCTATGTCATCTAGTCTATAAAAAAATCTCCCTCTGCTCAATTTCCCCCTTGCTACACTTTAGAGAGATGCTTTACCCATGAAACAGAGCTCTTCTTATACAGTAACTTTGTAAAGTATCACCTGAAAAAACTAAAATAAATGCTGCAAAGTTCTTAAGTTTAGGGTTAAAAACATGCCTTAGCTTGCATTAAACATCTCAAAGTACCATGGCTTGTTGTTTCTTAGCATGATATTAAGAGTTACCAGGAGGAGAACTGAGTTCTCTCAGCAACAATTATGAGCAATGCCTCATTTTCTGACCCATCCAAAGGCAAGGGGCAAGGTATAGAATGAGTTTCTTTGGACAGTTAAATAAATCCCCTTAAAATGGGATCATTTTAAGGCCGGATATCATTATGTCTGTGAAGAATAGACATAATGATAAAGCAACCGAAATAATAATGAGTGGAGGCATCATCTGTCCTTGCCTCAGCTAGAGGAGCACTGACAGAATGCGCAAGACAAGAAAAGTTGGATTTTTAATACCCAGAAAATGTTATGTCAGCCAGGTCACAACTCTGCCTTTAATTAGACAAAATGTCTTTAATTGGAAGGCACCTGCACATAGGTTAGCATACATATGCAGCCTGCTCAGTTCCCAGCAGGTAATCTATTCTGTGAAAAGTACATTTCAGTTAGAAAGAAAAGCCCCAACAATACATCTATTGTGAAGTGTAGCTAATGTGTCATTCATGTACAATCATAAACAGCTTTAAAGGCACATTGATTCTGTTTATTTTCATTCAAACATACAGTTACTTCTTGAAATAACTGGGAAACAGCAATCAAGAGAAAGCAGTTGATTAGCAATTTAAAGCAAAGCAAAATGGAAACATTTTTCATATACTGTCAAGATTTATTCTAAGTGCCTCCTGTTAAAACGGTATTGCTTACAGTAGCAGGCTGCAGTGATTCACTGCCATATTAATATGCATTGCTGAGTACAAGCAAAATCTATATTGAGTTACATAAGATTTCAGTGTTTTACTGTTGATGGCCTTTTCTTTGAACACAAGCTTTTTGTTGCACATGACATCACAGCCCATTAAAACATGAAGCTTCTTGGACCAATGTCAAAGACACATCCCCAAGGTCAATGGAATTATTCAAACTTGAAGTCAGAAAGAAGGCAGGGGAATTAAGCACTCAAGAGCTTGAGGTATTTTGAGGACTCAGACCATAGCATCTTTGATAGACTAATTACTTTCCAGATTGCAGCTTCTCATTTGTGACATTAAAAATTTTTATTTTAAATAATTCTCATGTATGTGGTACGTGTGTGTGCGTGTGTGTGTGTGTGTATTTATATACATATGAGAATGGACTAAAAAAGAAATATAGAAATATGTAAGAAATTGCTGGGTGGCCATTGCACAGTTTGATTTCTATTTGTTGAATAAATGGCAATTTTTGAAAATGGCGATTTTTTTAAATATAGGAATTCTATATTATTTATAGAGGCCTTTATAAGTAGGAAGATACTTGAAAATATAGTTATTGTGTAAAAAATTGGTTTTATTTTTGAAATTAATGGTTATTTTTTAGGTGCAACCTCTAGTCAAACTATCTTCAAATGTGTGTCACTCAGCTCTCCAGAACCAGTTTAAAATCTGGGTTGCCTTTCCCAAAATCTGGTGTGTACTGCAAAAAGTGACACTGAAGATGATTTAGGAAGCACCATTTTCAAATCATAACAGATAATTGCACTCTCAGGATAGTGTGATATTTTCCATTTCATGAATGATATATGAAACTAAGCCTTTGCTATGTTTCTTGATTAAATGGTTTTCAGAGTAAATTGAAGATGTCTCAGTACACTGCCAGATAAATATCTTTTTACTATCTATATTTTATTATGATAAATGCCTTTAAAACTATTCCTTGGAAAGCACTTCATTTCTATACTAATTGTAGCCATCTCTCTCTTTTGGAAAGGATTACCATAGTTGGTCAAAGGATCTTCACATACAGATGTTATATCAGCTAGAATCTAGATGCTTCTTATGCTCATAAATATTTGTAATTCATAAAGTGTATAGAGAGTTCCATGGTGCTTTCATGCTTGGAGCTGGCAAGATAGTTAAAGCTTTCCTGTGTGGGACTGTATGATCCTAATGTGCTTTCTATCATCTGAGATGATAAAGTAGAATTATCTGTCCAGCACCATGGTAGATGATCA
This sequence comes from Callaeas wilsoni, assembly GCA_013398955.1. NCBI lineage: Eukaryota > Metazoa > Chordata > Aves > Passeriformes > Callaeidae > Callaeas > Callaeas wilsoni. Next base: position 208,584 of record VWPU01008985.1, read on the forward strand.
AGAAATTAGTGCCAGAAACATTAAGCATCAAAGAGATAAATATTATACTGGTGTCTACCAGTATCTGTATCAAAGAAGAAGAAGAAAAGAACAACCCAAAACCACCCCCCTCAATCATACAATCCTCTTAAAACCATGAGTGAAATTATAAGTACTCATTCTGTGTATTTTTGTAGGAATGATTTACAATATAAGTAAAGGGCATCAAACCAAATTGTGTCAAATACCAAAGCTCACATTCCTCAGGGTTGTTATGTGAGGTTAGAAACACACATCTCCCTTTCTAAAATTAAATAAATACTGAAACAAACAATGATGCAATTTACTAGAACTAATCAACATGTTTAGAGTTTGGCTTGTTGAGAGATCTTAGTGTCCCCAGTTTTCTGAGAAGGCATATAAATAGCTGGTCATATTCTCTCTGATCAAAATGAAGTCATGACAAAGCTGATAGTGTCTGAAACTGGCACTGAGACGTGATTCTGAGTGACCAACTGTAAAACTGTCTGCTTCTCTGTGAGATTTTGTGTGTTGTGGACTATAAAGGAACTAGAGGAACGTTGTCTTGTCAGATAGGTGGCATTAAGGTTTTATGCTACAAAAGTGAGTGAGACATTGCACTAGAAAAGTTTAAAATAGAAAGTGACAAAAATGTGATTCCACTGAAGTTGTTTATGTGCTTATAGCAGCAAAGAGGTATCAAAACTTACTTATCCTTCCTCCATGCTAGAGGAGGGATCATAATTTTTCCTGACATATGCTGTTATTGGAATACCTACTTGTTTTGATGCAAACGTCATTTTTTGAGAAGATATATTTATGCTCAAGAAAAAGAAGAAACTCTAGAAAAGGGTATGCAGATGGTTTCACTCAGTGGAATCTAATGTGGGCTTAAAGCATCTGTTCTGAGAAAACAACTGCTGAAGAGAATGGGATTATATGGGATTTGGCGTATTGCCATAGGTGGCACACTGATTTGGGTTGCTGCGAAACACAAATGTGATGTCTTTGGAAGGCTGAGGATACCTCTGGAAACTACAATCAATGCAATCTTCTGGAGATATTTTGAAAGAAGCTCTTGAAAAATCTGGAATTTAGGGAGCTAAAGTCTCCACCAGCATAAACAAGTTGATTTGTTTTTCCATTTTATAGTTTTGTCTGATAAAGTTTTAAGCCTGGATTTGGTCCATATTTTAAAGGTGGTGAGTAATGTGCTTTAGCTTGTGACTTCTTCTGTCCATAGGGCTGATTACAGACAACATTCAGTTCAGTAATTTGGCCTGTCCCCCTCGGACATATGAGGGCACAGGATTAGGGAGTCAGCATCCTTTCAAGAAATTGGTCAGCCTAGCTTGAAATGGGGATTTCAGGTCATATCTACATTTATGGGATGAGCAAGAGGAATAGAAGATCTAGGCAGTGAAAAGGATTGGACTGGATGCCTTTGCCTACACAGCAGTGGTGTGAGATGAGGTGGAAGGAAGTGTTGTGCTGACCATTCTGGCCATGTGCATTCAGTGCCCACTGGGTGACATTAGGTAGGCTCCTGGAGTGTATCTTTGGCTTCCTTTACTCTGAGAATTCAATCCGCAATGTAAACTAAAATATGGTAAGTGGGGGCACATGGGAGATCTTCTTCAAAAATGAATTCCTAATCAGAGTTAACACTGCTGTAAATACATCCTCAGAGCACAGAACTGGCATTCAGTATTGGAGGGGTGGTATACTTAAAGCAACCAGAACAACTTTCTTCTCATCCCCAAGTCATACTATTGACTTCTCTGTCTCAGTGGATAGGGTATCTGGAGCAGAGAAAAAAGAGCTGTGACCTGTTTCCCCTACTTCTGTTGATGCCCCATTCATGTACAATGATCGCAGTTCAACCAGCCTGGTGTAAAGTTTTCATGTGAAAAGAAATTAAATCCTTTACTTTCTTAGTGTTCCATCAGGAGCAGTTAAAACTACTGTGGGTATTTGATGACTGCAAGTCAAAATATCTAGAATTTAGGACTCTTTCAGTCAATGTCAATATGTAATAGCTTCCAGGAGTAACTCAGGTGACTTAAATCGAATGCCTAATGATCAATCTTCGTATTTTTTAACGAATGTTAGTACATGAGCCCTAAGTTGTCACAATAATATAAATGTAATGAATGGATTTTTAACCCTCTTTTCCAAATACAGACAGGCTTCTGACTGCTAACATTTCTGCCAACGGGTCAAAGGACAAAACTCAAAATTGAGACTGAGAAATAATAAAAGTCGAAAAAAGTAAGTGGGAATAACAAATTTTAATAGCCCTTGTGATTTTAAATAGAACAAGAGGTACAATGCCAAGTTTGGTTGATTGCTTGGTGGGGTGGTAGGTTTTTTTCCCAGTGTTCCTGTTCATCCTGTTCCTTCCCTCAGCTGTATGGATACCTTTTTATCTTCTTTTACGTCAGTACCGAGTTTATATATGGACCTTCCATTAGATTTTACCACATCCTCCTTTTTTGGCCCTACCAAATTATTAATTTCTGCATTGTAGTTCAGTGCTAAGGGAAACTTACAGAGAACCAGGAGGACAAATGCTCTGTTGGAATACTTTTAGAGTATGTGGAATTTTGTTTCTAAACAACTTGGCAGTGTGCTTATTTTCCACCTCAGTGATCCCCTTTAATCACTTCTCCCATTTGTGTATCTAGTTTCTGAGGGTTTTTTCCCCCCCTCCTCCTTCTCTTTTTCTCCTTCAGCTTGTGTCAATGGTACAGAATGCTGATGAGCAAGACTAGTCTCCAGCCAGGTAATCATTTTGGCCACCTAACACTGACTGCACTTCTAAAGGAAATTTGCAGGCAGAACAAACCTTTAAAGTACAGTAAAAGCATTTGAATGCACTCGTTGCAGATGCATCCACTGCAAACTATTCAGACAAGGACTTGCTACAGCACTGATTGCACCAAAATTGTATCCTATAAGCTTTCTCTATTTTAGCTAGTACTTTTGCCATATCAGCTGCACATTACAGTAATAAAACTGGCTTTAATGGACGTGTGGAATGGTACATTGGTGATACGCAATGCTGAACAATGGGCACTATTATTACCATATAATATATTGCATAACTTGTCACTGGGCAAAAATTTTCAGCTGGAGTACATGCATATAACTCCTGGGAGATCAAGGGATCTCCTGAGAGTGGGAGTTCAACCTTAGAAGAAGGACCCTTAGCTGGCATTTGGTTTTATTAAAAAACACATGTAAGGGTAAACGTTTGAAGAGGCTGGGTCTTTTAATCCTTTTTGCATTTGAAGTATGATTTAGGTGAACAGCTGATAATTCAAATCTCTAACCACCAGCTTTTTCCTTGCAATCAAGTATTTAGAATTGTCATCCTGTTCAGCTCAAGTGTGGGTGTGAAATGAACACACAATGGACAAGCTCCTGTACAAAAACATAACACACAGAGATGAGTGTGCCTCTCCTTCTTTAAGGGACAGGGACTATTATTTTATTCTGATTTGAAATTTTACATGTAAAAGAATCATACTGACAAAAATCTGGATGCCTCGTTTATTCTAAGGTAGTCTATTTTTCTTAGGATCATTTGACTAGGTTTGTTGAAAAAAAAAAAGAAGGAACTTTACTTATAACTTTACAGAAACTGATGGAGTCTTTCATCACTGGTAATTTTCCATTTTCTTAAATATTATTATTTTGTTTTGTTTGTGTTCACTGCCACAACACGAGAGTTATTTTATATTAATCATTTCACTTTTTGTATCACAAGTAAAACCATAATTTTGTTTTAGTAATGTGTTACAATGGAAAGTCGATAGTAAGGAAGAATATTGCCAATATGATAAAGTGAGTGCAGAGACAAATTTGACAGAGGTGATCTGTATTTTGCTTTCAACATCCATGCACTAGGAATAAGGCACACAATGATTTGGAATTGGAATGTGCACCCAACAGAGGCTTCTAGCCTTCAGATCTTGCTGCTTGTTGGTTAGATTATTGCTTGCAGCGAATAAATCAATATTATTCTTTCTTCTTCACCATCTTTCTAAATAGTTAAGGAGAATGCATTTCAATTATGGGTCCCCTCTAACTTGAGATAACCTTTGATTCCATTTTGTGCGGTTAAGGAAAGACTGATGACAGTGTGATGTATATATATACATATATAATGTATATCTTCATGCTAATTTCATAGTCAGACTCATATAGTGATGGAGAGTCTGGAAGTATATTTCAAGACTTAGAGATGATCTTGACCATCAGTTTGGACATAAACATGGAATACAGGTAAAATATATTTATCATTTTTCATCCTTATGGAATTAAATTGTGGTTTCATTTAAGGAGGATCTGAAAGAAAAGAAATACTGCTCATTTAATACCCTCAGTACCATAACTGATTTATCCAGATTGGCAGCCTGTAGTAGCACTACTCTTGAAAAAGAAGTTCTTATTGGAGTATCAAAAGTGGGCATGGGAAAAAATGCCAGCCTTAGAATCATGGGGAAATGCAGATCCACATATGCTACTTTGTACTCCTCGTAGTTAGAAACTACTAACCAGGTAGAGCTGTGATCTGGGGAGCCCAGGATTCTCCAAGAGGAAAGACATGTACCTAGTGTGCTAAGGACACAAACAGGGAAGCTTAGCCTGGAAGTCTGCTTGCTGAAGGAATTGGACCTAGGCAAGTGACATACACACTCAATGAACTGAATTTAAACTTAGATAAAAATGCTGTGTGGAAGTTTGTTCTATATTTGGGGTTCTGAAATCCAAGTGCTGAAAATAACAGCTTGCTGACACAGGAAAAAAACCCAAAAGAGTGTTGAGTGCTTATAATTTAATGGGTTTTTTTCCTTCCTTCCTTCCTTCCTTCCTTCCTTCCTTCCTTCCTTCCTTCCTTCCTTCCTTCCTTCCTTCCTTCCTTCCTTCCTCCCTTCCTTCCTTCCTCCCTCCCTCCCTCCCTCCCTCCCTCCCATGACTTTATGTTCTAATGCTCTCCATCAGTAAATATAACTCCAAAACACATTAACACTGTGTCTGAAACTTCCAACAAAGTTAAAAAGTATCAGGAAAATGTCTCTTTCAGTCCAGTGATGAGTGTGCAGGGAGACTTAGAATGTGCAGCAAATTCTCACGAGCAGATGTGATGTTTCCAGCTTCTGAGGGGAGATGAAATACCTGCCTGGAACTGCAGAAACTGCAAGAGCTCCATATAATTGCATAATGTTATCTACTGCGGTTGATTATTATGGAATAAGTCAAATGTAGTAGCTGTGCAATTCTAACTTAAACATCTGATTCTTCCATTTAGTCTTACTTTATGGGTAGAAACTGTTTTACTTTTTTTCTTATTCTGCAGCTTCTATATATCAGAGACCTGCTGTGTGACCTGATAGAGAAAGCTGGAGCAGATCTGTCTCCCAGATGCCATCAGAAGCGGGCATTGTCTTGTATCAGATAAAACCTCACAGAGCACGGCACTGTTGAGAAATGACTGACCTATGAGCAAGTGGGATCCAAGTGCTGGAGTGTGTTTATTTGTTGCTGTTCTTAGTCAGGCTTGCCCTCTTTAAACTTATATGTGCACATTGCCCCTTGTGTTTTCTCAGGCCACACACAAAGTTCTTTTCTCTAGGCATAATTCGGTCAAATAAGTCATGTGTCTGCAGGAGCAGACAAAGGCACTCTGCTTCTCTCACCCCTTTGCCATAGCATGCATCTCTCAGAGTCATCTTATAGTCCTTTTATGGACTAGTAAGAGCCTTTCGGTCTTTTGTTGGCTGTGACTTCAGCCTTTATCACTTGGCTTCATTTTGTCATTTGCTGATTTCTTCATAGGAATATAGATTCGGTGTATTTTAGTACTTCTAACCACAAATGGAATTTTACTTTGCTTGAACCTGATAGTTTTATATGAGCTCTTATTATCAGGTTCCTTTCCAAGATCATGTTGTTTTTATCACATTACAAGATGCTATCTGAACAATCTTTCCAAAATTTCTAGTGTTCTTTTGTTGAAGCATTTTACTAGCTGGCATAATTCCAAAATGGGAAATTTAGGAGTCTCTTTTGCATAAGTGAATTGTATGCTCTCCCAATGCCTTGCTTTCCTATGATTTGCTGAGATTTTCTTTTCTTCTAAACCAGTCAAAGTTTTCATCAGTTAGTAACTTTTAAATATTCCTTAGTCATCTAAATATATCCACTAAATATAGATGAGGCTAAGTCTGTCACTTATCTCCTCACATTTGACCAGAATAACCACACAAGTAGTAGAAAAACCTCAAGCATGTGTAAGCTTAGTTCCAGTTCTGGCAGTTATGTTGTAGTAGATAAGTTTGACAGGTATATGTGTATATATGTATATATATATATATAGATGTATAGTGCTTTTAGTGCTTTATTTGGTTTTTTTTTTTTTGTCTCTGGACGTGCCTGAAAGTGTTGTGCTGTTAGTGTTGGTTTGGTACAATGTGCTTTGGCATGTACTATGCATCTTTTGCTTTTCTTGTTTCAAAACTGATGTGGCGAAATATTTCCTTTCAGATTGAAGTTTCGATGGAATACAGACTGTGAAGTCTCTGAGGAGTGTGGTAGATAATTTCTGTTATCCTTCACTCCCAAATTCACTGCCCAAATCACTCTTGTTAGTTCAACAAGGAATTTGTGACTTTTTATTTTTGTTGTTGAGTAGGCTTGGTCACTGGTGATTTTGTACACAGAATAACAGTGTTTTAGTTTTCTTGAGCCCTACTCTCTAAGCTGACAGGTCCTAGGTGCGGATGTGCTGTCACAGAACAGGTACAGACAGATGTTCTGGCTAAGCTATTGTCAGACTTCTTTTTCTCAAGCCTGAAAAATTTTAGTCTATGGCATACATATTATCTCTGCTTGGGTAGGAAATGTGTTTTGCTTTCCTGAAAGCCCAAATTAATACGCCTCATTTAGTTTTGTATCATCAGCATTAAACACAGTTTGCCTCTGTATTTCTCAGTATTGCAAAAAATGCTGGATATAATTTTTTTCCTCACATCTGTAATATCCTTCTTTTCTGTCTAGATATAAATGACAGCAGAATATAGCATTCAAATACAGTGGTTTTTTATAACATTACTTTATTTCCTTAACACTGTTAAGACTCAATCCATTTTCAGTTTGTTATAGTATAAATGTTTCAGGATCTCCTGTCCCACAGTGTGTAAATAGCTGGTTTTGAGCCCTTTCTCTTTTATCCTCTCCTAAGACTCTTCTATAACTGTGAAAGTGCTGCTTCCACTATCAGTTCTCAGCAGTATTGCTAAGATAAAATGAGGTTGGGTTGCAGCCCTCCATGTGTAAGAAAAATTGTTCTCTTGCTTGGTTGCTTCTACATCGGCCTCATTCTCTTGTACTTCATGTACTCATACCTCGGAAAAAAACCCATTCCTTGCTTCATATAGATGGTGGATACAGCCAACATCATGTTGTGTTTTCTGCCTTGTTCTACTTTTGGTTTGTTGGGAAACGAGAACAAGACCAATCACTAAAAGTTTGAAACAGAGGTCAATATCACATGCAAGGTAACACTGGCTTTTATGTAAATTTTGACATGCAGGCTTCAAACAAGTATTTTGGCCAAGTTGGAAATATCTTCCTAAAAGCATAAGACTGATTTGAAGAAAATGACACATTGTGCATTTTGCTTTGCACACCTTTGGATCAAATGATATCTCAATTACTGTGCAAACAAGTATGTACCTGCTGGCAATAACCCACTTTTTCTTTACTATCTTCAGCATACTGCTTATATTCTATAGAACACAGCTTGATTGCCAAACCAAAAGGCTTTTTTTCACTCATGAGCTGATTTTCCAGACCTTCTGGCCTCATAGGAAGACATCCATACCATAGCGATCTTGTTAAAGTTACTACCATAAAGGGCAAAATACCGTAAAGAGAGAGAAGCCTCCCCTCTGCACTATGGTACCCAGAGTGACTGATTTAACCTGTTAGTGGAGCAGGGCAATCCGGCTGCAGGCACGTCACAATACAGCCGCTGAGAGCACGGCTGTATGATTACGTCTCAACTTGAAGGCAAAGGAGTATTTTCAAATTCTTGGATGCATGTGCATTCCTGGTTACCCCCCAACTGTCTTTTGGCATGCACATGTAGGAACCTGCCCTCTGAAGAAAGACATTCTATGTGCAGAAAATGCACAGCTTGTGGTGTTCTCTAAAATGTTCTTGATTTTACAGAGACAGGACCTCCCCCATGACCTACAAGATATGCCATTGACTGAGACTCGCAGAGCAGCTTAAATACCTGCTCAAGGTTTTGGGATACAATCTGCCCAAAGTATAGGACAAAACCCCTGAAACATGGGCTGATTGGGCCAAACCCTGGTATCTAGGACATTTACAGATGACAGCAAACAAAAAATAACATTTCAAAACTATACTCAGAATTTATAGTCCTCCCTGATGTACTCACAAGGGAATGAAAAACAAGATATCTCACTGAGCCAGACAAAGCAAATATATAATACATGGGTTTCTTTGCCTGAAAAAAGTATACTTTTTCTCTATAGCAACTGGAGTTATTCAATTTTTGTAACAAAGCATTGGCTATAGTAGATGACTACAACCAATATTATTGGTTACGAGGGAACATTTCACTGAATATTTTTCAAGGCGAAACTTACTATGAAGATTTTTGTCTGAGAAGAAGCAGTGAGAATACCTCCCTTTTGTTATTCTTCTGGGGTTTTTATACTTTACAATAAATTTAACCCATCTTTTACTGCCGAAGAAGAGAAAAAATGCCTTCAGGAGTTTAATATAAATTGCTAGATGAATGCCCAATTGAGCTACAAACTTTATGAGTCTTTGAAACTTCTAGTTGGTTTTATAGGACAGAAATTTATTTAAGTTTCTCTCATGATTTCTTTCAGATGCTATGATAAACTTTGGTGTACAATGGTTCTTTCAGTTTTGTTGAGTTTTTCCCTCATTTGAGCCGTCATCCAGAAATAAAAGCCTTCTACATAAATAATCAAAATATTCAGTTGATCGCGTTCAGAAAGAGCCTCATTCTTCTATGCAGTTATGCAATTATGGAGCATCTTGAATGATTGTCACTTAAAAGGGTTGTAACTTTTCCTGGTTTATTAGAAACAGCTGGCAAATACATCAGAGGCATCAATGGAATTATTACTCTGAAGCAGATGTTAAACAGAATGGGGCAATAACAGCTGTTGCAATTAAAGGCATTGTGGGCACATTTCTGCACATCTCTGGCTCAACATGACAATGATCCAACCAAAGACCACTTAGTAAAATGATATTTTCTTTTGTATATGCAAAAAAAAAAAAAAAAAAATCACATTATCAGTGCAAAGAGCATGCTTTTTCTTACAGTTTCAGTCATTTCTGAGGTAACTCAGACAACAGAAAGACTTGAATGAGATATCAAGTGCCAGCTGATTTTTTTTTCACTTTAGGTTCTCATTAAATGTCACCCACAGAATTAACTCCTAAGTATATATACAAACTATTATTGAGTGCTTTGCAGTGAGGATAGAAGAGTCTTGCTTAGGTAGAATGAGAGGCTCTCTCAGCTCCTTGGAAGAGGAAGGTTGAGAGGAGGTAAGGTCACACAATTCCCAGCTGCATGGAAAAATTTCCTCATAGTTTACAATTGCTTCCCAAAGTGGACATGCCATTACATGACATCCCCCAATAAATTCATACAAATTTATTAATCTTTCCTGCAGCATCATGGCAAATGTTTTCTCACTACTCATCAACATTTTAAATTCATAGAGTCTTGCTACTGAGTCATGGGCAGAAAATGAAGGTAGATGACAAATTTTGTTCTCCAGAAGCTCTTGTATAAAGGAGAAGCTGAAAACCAGCTTGATTCCGATTGGCCGACATAGACTCAAAAAATGACTACACATTTTAAGCCACTAACCAAACACTTTATTGAAGTCCCTCAGACTGACAAGAAGGCCACAAACAGGATATGAAAGAGGCAGAAATTAGGAAACTCTGATTCATAACTTCACAGCTGTGTGCCCTTTCCCCCAATGACTTAGAAGTCCTTCCCTCGCTGTGACTGAGATTTCAATTCACTTGTGCTCCAAATTCTCCTTACTTGAGTGTATCTCAGAGAGCCGCAGTCTGCAGATATTTAATTTAACCATATGAATGGCTGTGTCAGCCTACATCAGATGAAAAAAGAGTTTAGATGCTGCGGGAGGGGTTCAGACCACTTGACTACAGCCAGAGGCATTCTCCTTGAACTGAACACCCTCATGGAGAATGGCTTTATGAAAGAAACAACAGTACGTAAGAGATTGTTGTTTGCCAAGACAAATTACGTGTATCCTTCATTGGGTGTGAAGCCCAGTCAAACTTTGAGAGTGACATATTTTTGTTTCTTTTTTTTCTTCTTTCTTCTTTTTTTTATAATATATTTTTTATATATTTTTGTTTGGCCTCTGAATCAAGTTGCTGGGAGAAAGTGGGATATGGAACAGGGGGGAAAGAAAGAAGATGGAGGTCAAAATGCAAATTACTCTTTTTGATTTAATTTTCCTTTTTCATAGACTAAGGTGATAAACAATTGAAGCACTCGACCTTTCTTGCCTCCATCTGTAGAAACAAAGTTTGCTCTTGAATCTCTCAGTCACCAACATGCTGTGGAAAGAAAGGTGTCCAGAAACTGGAAAGAAAGAGATTTGGGAATATTTAGAGAAGCTGGATATAATCTAATTCATAGAAAGAAAAGAAGTCAGCAGAGGTTGCTCTAAGTGTTGCAGTGGCAGCAGCAAGGCAACATTTGAAGTGACTGTGGAAAAAACATTGTGTGACTGGGGGAAGGTCACTGACAGCCTGGAAACAGGCTAAGTTTTCACCTCTAAGAAAGAAAAGAAAGAAGACAAAGGTAACCAAACACGGCTTGGTCGGCATCTTATCAGCCCCAGGAAGGATCATAAAGTCCTTTCTCTGAGAATATATTCACGGGCAAATGAGGAAAAGAAGGTTACTCAGAATTGCCAGTACCTCTAGAGAGCGCAACTCATGGCTGATCAAGCTGGTGGGTTCAGTGTGCTTTCTACATATTTTGTCTGTAACACCCTTCAAAGAGCTGCAAAAAGTAGGCTTTGGTGAAAAATTGGAAGCTAATGTTTCTGTTGTGCAGCTGCATAGCTCTTTGCCCAACTCCCAGCAACCCTCACTTTGGGAACTCTTTGGCTGATGTCTCCATTCAGACCAAGCCTCTCTGCCCTTGTGCCTGAGGGCTGATGTGACTGTTTCAGACAGCTAATCTTTGGAGGTATTAGGGTTAGCTGCTTAAATGACTGTATTGGTCTATCCGATGTCGGGCAAGGAGTAAACAGTGAAGGGGGGATTAGTGTGCAACTCTGGTAGCCTGAAGGCATTCTGCCTTTGTTGGACTGTGGCACAGACAATGTCTCTTCGAGAAGAGAAAATGGTATATACAGAGCATAAGAGATCAGCAGTTGGTTAGAAACTTCCTATGTCCTTGATCTCAGTAGTGAATCTCACTGACCCATATTTTCCAGATGTGTGGTTGGTTCTTCAGCTTCATCAGATAATGTAAAAATTCATTCCTAGTTAAAAAGTTAAAACAGATTTAAAATACGTATATTCTATGTATCCTTAGTCTTCCAAAAGTATTAGAGTGGATTCCCACCCTTCAGAGGTCGGACAAAGACACTGTGTATGTTTTGTGGGGATTGTGGAGAAGTTTGTAACAAACCATTTTGACTAGAAAATAATCTCTTTCAGTGGTCTATTTACATTGAAAGAAGTGAACTGACTGAAATACTAAATAATAAATGGGTTTCTGATCTATTTTGCAGGAATGGCTGTCCCTTTTATTTATTTATTTATTGTTACTGTTGAAGGAATGGATAATGAGATGAAGATGATGAGATGAAAAGAGATAATGGGACAAAAAAAAAGTCAACTCATTTTCTTCTTTTCTTGTTCCTCAGGTAATTTTGTGCTCAACACTAGTGCATAATATTTACTGAAGATGTGCTATTGTTACTGACATATATTTATTGGTTTTCTTCATTACTTGGACATAAGAGTGGAAAAAAAATTATCTTATGTTTAATCTATAATTCATCCTGTGATCACCCCTGTAAACTTCGAGGAAAAATTAGGATTTGGTTTTGATTTGCCTTTTTTTGTTAACAGGAAATATTCTTGCTTTAACCAGTTATTTAAACAATACCTTTTACTCTACGAGTACCACTCCTGACTTTGCTGTCACTACATCTACATATTTCCCTGTGGGATCTGAACAAAGTATTTTATATTTTTTTCTCTGCCCTGGGTGTTTTTCACCTGCCCTGCACCTCACCAACAAAGTGCCAGCTATCAGAGTCATCTTCTGGTTACTGTGTGAGGACTGTCACGTGCTGGTCCCTGACAGTGCTCTGGGACAAGCACCCTGAGCCACCAGGCTGCACCGTAAGGGCAGCTGGGACACGTCTTGTGCCTCGTGCTCTCTGCTTGACCTAATGGTGGCTGTTTCCATGGATCTCATGCACAAAAAAAAACCCCAGAGTGTGGAATTTTTAAGACTTTGGCGTTAGACAAGAGCTTCTCCTGAGTGAAAGCTGGCAACCTCTCTTCCTTCTGATAACCTTCCAGTGTTACCTGACAGAGTGACAATCCTGCAATACAGTCCTCTATCAGCGCATTCCCTTGTGCTGGCACGTGCTGGACAGCATTACCCCAGGGCTGGATCTTCTGTTATCAACTGCTCATGTCAGCAGCTATTAATGATGTTATGCAATCTTCCTAAGCACGCATAAATTGCTGCCATTCAACTAACTTTTTGCTATTATTGCCAGCTATAAATAGTTTCCATAGTTCACATAATTCATTACTTGCAGGCCACAACCGACCAGTAAAAAGGTATATCTGGGTCCCATCTGTCACAGATGATTATATATTAGAGAATACAGATATTTTTAGTAGCAAGAGAGCCCGGTTCAACTGCCATTTGACTCTGAAAATCAGCTTTTTCATCCATCACCAGTTACCTGTGTTCAAGCTCTGCCTTGAGACACCTCTCTGTGGGCAATGAACTGCACAGCAGGATAGATACCATCTAAAGGAAAAATAAGTCTATAAATCTACAATCTCATACACATAACCAGAGCATGAATAAGAAATAGTATTTCTTTCTGCTCTTGCTTGAGATACATCTGACAATACAGAGTTTCCATCTTCAAGTGAACTGTATGTTCACGAACTATTTCTAACTTAAGAGGAAGAAGTCTCATCTTTATCACCAGAACAGTCAAATCTAATCCAAGTTTCACACATTACACTTTCAGCACCCTGCAGCTCTTGGCAAAGCAGCTTTCATGTATGAGAAGGTATCTTTTCTTTTATACAGTTTTCTTCCCTCCAGATTGTAGTCTTTTTACTGGGAGTACATGGGAAGGCCAATTACTGACGATTGCAGTGCTGTCTTTGGCTATGCTAGCAAATCTTCACAGTAGTAAATCTGTCCAGGGAATAGATGCACTTTGGTTTTATACCTACTATCCTCATTGCAAGCCTGTCTTGCAAAACACATTTATTCTTGCGGATGTCTTTTCTTTCATTGCAACCTTTGTCATTTGACCCTGGAAAGGAGGTCCTCCCTGTGTTGTTATGCCAGCACATTACCTTGTTATTTAGAATGTATCAAATATACAGAAATGTTGGTGATACCAGAAGCACATTTTATAGGACAACAAACGTAAGATAAACTGGAAAATGAGGCAAATTTTTTTCCTTGCCAAGATAACATGAATAACAGGGATGGGAAATAGTAGGCAGGCAGCTCTACTGATGCCACAAGATTTTCTAGGGTTTTTTTTATGTTCTTCAAGGTTATTATCAACTGATGCAGTAGTTACAAAACCAAATTTATCAGCTCAGCTGCAGTTCTATCAAACATCACAGCTATCCATATGTGTTGATCAGATTACCACAGAAATAACGAAATGTTCCAATGATATATATTCATATATTTAAAAAATAACCTTACAGAGGTCTGTCTAGAAAAAGAGCTCACTTCCAAATTAATAATTCAAACTCTGACTTAAGTATCACCAAAACACAGATTTGTGTGTCTGCTCCAAAGTGCAACCTTACGTTGTCCTGTTTCTTCCTTCTATTTCTGAGCCTTATGATGGGCCACAAACCTTCATTTGCTCCTACTCCCACATGAGGCTGTGGCACCGTGCACAACCCATGACAAATTGTCCTAGTCGCAGGAGAAAGAGAAGGTCAGTGTAAACCTCAGACGTTGGAGACACGTCTTTGGCATAAATCCCTCTAGTTATGTAATGAGGAAGATGTATCTAAAAGTAAACTACTTGCTCTCAAGATTCTTCTAAGGATCATGCAGCTGCTTAATTATTAAGCACTATGAGTACTCCCACTGATGTCACTATGGCTATTTATAATGAAGAAATTCAAGAGTGCTCATAATTCTCCAGGATAGGGGTTATTACATTAAAATGATTGTTGGAAAAGTAATTTTGGGTCCAATTATATTTATTTAGGTGTCTATCTTAAAATATTGTTATAGTTTCCCAGGTTAATACATACTTAAAATGTAATTTTAACTCTGAACTTCATCATTTATAACATTTGGGGTTTGGGGTTAGAGGCTCCTTGTAATGCATTTTTGTCTTAAATTATTGATGTGCACTGTCAACCTTAGTTCCATCATCTACTGTGATATCTCGTCTGCATGATTATGCAAGTTAATGAAACTCATGAGAAGGTATTATGAACATTTAAACTAATTTATATGTGTTTTATATGCAGAGGAACATATTGTATGGAGAACTGAAAAGTAATAGCAATTCCTATAGAAGTTCAAATATCTTATTTATAAGAAGGATATTAAAGCAGCAGAATGAGATTAATGTGAAATTCACAACATTTTTTACAGTTTTTAAGATACTGTTCAGAGTGTTCAAAAGAACTGGCATTTTTGTGTCCTAATCTATGTATCATATAGATAGTGAAGCCTGAAATATGAATTCAGTAGCCTACCAGGATAAATTAAGAGCATTATTAAAAATACATATATTTTGGTTCCTTTTCTGCAAATACATTTTCTTTGTTGTGGTTTCATGGGTGCTTTCTTCAGGAAAGATTCTCCTTGTTTTCTTTCTGTTTTGTTTTGGGTTTTTTTCCCATTGAATAGGAAAAAGAACATTGTCAGCAATTTGAACAATTTCAGCCAGTTTGGAAAAACCACACATTTTTTTGAACAAACATCTTTCAACCTGATTTGAACTATAGCATTTATAATTAATAAATTTCTCCAGAAAGAATTTCCACAGAGCGTCGATTGAGTTCCACCTGCTCTGCAGTTTGTTGGTAGTTTGATACAGTATTACACTGAGCCGAAAGACTCCATGGAGTACCTAAAGGACATTCCCATCATGGGCATGGAATAGCTCCAACACACAATCCGGTCCAGGGGATGGGGCAGCCAACATAAACAGATCTAAGTGGGACTGGCAATAGGAGGACTATACCTGTTGCAGACTTTCTCTTGGAAAAATGCCAAATGTGAAGCAGAAATACCTAATTGCTGCAGGCTATAAGCCGCAGCCTGTACTACATAATCCACAGTAATACAGTAACAGAAAATCCCTACTGGACAGCTAGCTATTAACATCTGACAGCCTTTAAAAAGTTAGCTGCTGGTAGGTGGGGGGTTTTTTTGAAGAATAAAAATTAAAAAGGATTTCTAAGTGCATTCTATACATTCCTGCTTTCAAGTCAGCAACTCACAGAAACTGAGATTGGTGAAGTCTCCAAACAAGGTGCTGAACTTAAAACTGGCCACTGCTTGCACTCTGTAATTCACATGCTGCTCTTCAGTATCAAGTGTGTCTGTAGACATGCTGGTTCAAGGATGATTTCAAACTATTGTACTACAATATATAACTTATATTGGGAGCGTAGCTTTCTTTTTGTAGCCTGAACTCTGAACCAATAAAGTGCACGATCTCTGGGACACACGAGAATGAGGAAACATTTTTTCCCATTAGATGACCACAGATACTGTATATACTTTTTGAGTAGGCAGTTAAAACTTACGTTGCAGACTGAAATACTGAAAGTATTTTCAGCAAGATTTCCTAGGTTAATACCTACAAAGAAGCTCTGCTTAGAGGGTGATGAAATCCAAAATTTTCAATCAGAACATCTAATACAGAAATGTATCTACTGAATCTACCCCATCTCTAACTTACATTTTCAATAATCAAATCTGGTGGGAAATCCAAACAAAAAACTCGGAGTGTGCTCTACATATGTCAGGCCTTTTCCTCTCCATGCGTACAAGATAATTAACAGAGACTGATCCACCTAATGAGCAAATAAAGCTTCACATTCCGTTTTCTTTGTAATTTGCAGTTGAAGATTTTACCTTAAATGTGTGACTTTTTTCCTAGATTTTTCTGAGCCATGAAATTACCTTGAACACTTTTTCACAGAGCAGAACTATCTGACCAAGCTGATATCACACCAGATAAATTACAGAATCATAAGAGGCATGAAATTTTCCCATTTGCTCTTGTAAGGATCTAAACTTAAAAGTCTTCCTGTGACACATTGAACACTGACAATTCTATACTTGCAGTCAAAGCAATAAGTAGAATACATTCCATTAAAATCAATCGTGGATGTAAAATCTGCCAAAAAAAACCTCAAGCCAAACCAAGCCAAGCCAAAAACCAAGCACCTTTGTAAGTTTTAAATTGATTAAACAAGATGAGAATAAGCCCCCAAAGATTTAGCTTAAAATCCCAAGTGGTACTTAGGTTTCTCACTTTTATCAAGATGTCATTTCCCATAAGGGTTTAAAGTTCAGATACTTTAGAGGAATTCAGGCCTTGATGTGAGCTAGAGGCTTGCATTTAAAAAGCATGAAAACTTGGAGGGGCAACTCTCCATACAGTGGGAAAAATCTACAGAGGAGACTGTACTGAAGGGTGCTTGTAGTTGGGTTATTTTTACGTATAAGACTGTCTGCTTCTAAAACTTGCTCTGTTGACGTTAGAACAAGGCTGATACAAGCCAGTACTCAAGTGAAAATGGCGCAGTTTCTCTGAGGTGGCCCAAAGCAAAATAATTTGGTTCAGTATCTTATAATTGTGGCTCCACCTTTTCTCTAGAAGGTTGACTCACACCTGGAACAAGATCAAGTTTACCTGTAATTCACAACTCACAGTGGATGCACTGCATCTTCTGCACAAATATGTATTACAGCAGCTTTGTTAGCCACAATGGCATCTTACTTTGCAGTCTGTTGTCATACCTTAAATGAGCTCTTTCAGAGAAAGGACTCCCTTGCTTTATATTTGTATGCCGTGCTTCATAATGGCACTCCTGTATTATCTATCTGTAAGACACTACAGAAATAAAAATACAAAAAAATCCCAAAAAACCAAGTATTCAACAGAGAGTATCAAACCCCAAGATATTTATCTCTGTCATAGGGTATGAGTGGGATGGTAGCAAAATAGACATTTCTAGGGAAGACTGGTGAAATGTTTCTCCCATTCCCCTCACAAATGAGTCATAAGAAGGAGATATACAACTGAGAAACAAAATCAGTTTGAATGAAAATATCTCTTTTAGAGTTCGAAAGGAAATAATACTGTATAATGTAACGGGTCAAAATGTACCTTTAATCTAAACACACAATAATTAAATAAAAGATCAAAAAGTCTCATTTTTTTGTGAAGAAAGGACACCAAAATTCTAGAGACAGCAGTAATAATTTACTGAAATTATTGGATAAATTTTTACTTTGAAATACAAAAGAGAAATATTTGAGTCGCTAGAATGAATGTGAGTCCCGTTGATTTCCTTGAGACTGATCTTATTGTAAGATACTTGTATGTTAAATGAAAATTGACATAATATTACAAGCAAAGAAGGGAACGAGGAAAGAGTTTGTGCACCAAAACATCTTCTCCATCAGTATAGATGTTGGATGATGGTCTGGAAGGCAGCAGAACAACCCTGAGAAGAGGTTTTCTTGAATGCCTAAGATATGACATTATTTAAGAAAAAAGAGTAGAAAAATAATAGAGAAATAACAAAGGATGTTAGGAGAAGCCCATCAATAATGCATAGGTCTTTAGAGTATACTTTTTTTTTAACAATAATTTAGAAATAATAGAACAGAAGACAATGAATGTGTTACATTTATGAGTATTGCTTTGTAATTCCACATTTGGGATACCTTTAATCAGTGCACAGAAGCATGAATTATTCTCAACTGAATAAAGATTTTATACCTATTAATGACACATTTCTAAAGGTATAGAAAGAGAAAAAAAAAACAGAAACAAACAGAGAAGTTACAAAGAAAAATAATGAGATAGATTTCTGTTGCTTTTACTGTATTCTTCTCAGCAGAAGTATAATTTGCCAAGCATGCCTGACATGCATAACCTTAGTTTTGTTAAATGTTAAAAGACAAGATTCAAAGTTGTGAGACAGATTCTGTTTGCTTTAATGTTATTATTCAAGCAGCTCCAAACAAAAATCGTTAAATCTGCATTTAGGCACTTGCTTTTGATTAGGTATTTTCTAGACCAAAGTTGAAGCAAAACACTAAACCAAAAATTTTTATCATATATTTTATCTTAGTGACTTCCATTTTTGTTGAGAAATTCTATTTGATGACAAATGGAAGGTGAAGATAAAAACACATGGGGATTTCACTGATGTTGTTACTGCTGATTTTCTGTGAATGTAGGAAGCAAAAAAAAAAGTTTTATGTTAAAAAGTTTAATGTTAGGTCATCACTGTAACAAGTAAGTGGCAGTACCGCAAAGTTTCTTTCCCAACACCTGAGAGAAGTAACTGTGGAAATACACTTGATGCAGGCTGATGCACTAAAAAATATCAGCCAAGGCCTGTCCACGAGAAAGCAAATCTCTCTGCTCATCTTGGTCTGTTGCCTTTGAAGCAATTTGAAGTTCGTTTTTCCTCCTCCCACATCAGTGGGAGAGGTACAGACATCTCCATGGATGTTTGTCCAAACTTGCTCTGTTGAGGCAGAGACCCCATGCATCCGGCACCCCAGGCACTCAGCCTTCCGGGGGATGATGTGGCAAGGGATGATACATCGAAGCTCAGTTTTGTTTTGAGATTTTTCCACTTACAAACAACATCTGCTTATATGAGTACAGAAGCTTGTAGCTATAAGCGATCATCCCCCCTGTGCTCGGCACTGGTGAGGCTGCACCTCAAATCCTGTGTTCAGTTCTGGGGCCCTCTCTACAAATATGACATTGAGGACACATGGAGTGTGTCCAGAAAAGAGAATGAACCTGATGAAGGGCATGGAGCACAAGTCCTTTGAGAAGTGTCTGAGGAAGCTGTGGGTGTTTAGCCTCTAGAAAAGAACGCTCAGGGGAGACCTTATCGCCTTTTACAACTATATGAAAGGAGGTTGTAGCAACGTGGGGAATTGGTCTCCTCTAGCAGGCAAGAAGTAATGAGCAGAAATATTGTCAAATTGTGCCAGGAGAGGTTTAGATTGGATGTTAGGAAAACATTCTTCAGTGAAAGGCTGATCAAGCTTTGGAACAGGCTGCCCAGGGAAGAGGTTGAGTCACCATTCTTGTAGGTATTTAAGAGGTGTGGATGTGGACTTGGGGATACAGTTTAGTGGTGGACTTGGCAGTGCAGGGTTAGCAATTGGACTCAATGATCTTAGAGGTTTCTTCCAAACTAAATATTTCTATGATTCTATGATTTTACAGAACTGAGCAATAAAAAAATAAAATAATAAAAAAGTAGTATTTTATTTTACACAAAAATAAATTTGAACTTCATATTTAATAACGTGGTGCTAGGAGTCAGGCCTAGGTTTTTGCTACTAAAGTCCTCTTTGGAGGTCTCTGAAGGACCACCCTGTCTCATTTCATAGACCCTAGAACAGCTTAACACCTGGCCAAAATTTACTCTCAGATATTCCATTTGTTCAGGCCTCAGTCCACATTAACTGTTCATCCACAGTCTTACTGTCTTCTTTAAGATCTGGAATACCTATCAACTTAAATAATACATTTTGGTTACACAGTGAAGTGCCTCCTTTGATTACTGGAGTCCAGTTTCTGAAGTGCTGAAGTATCCATCTGGACTTACAGTAACAATGAATAATTCCTTGTGCAGTGCCTTTGCATCTATCCCAAGAGCAGAGCACGCTTACAGCTAGATGGTCAACTAGTGAGGGCATCAACTCTACATTATAATGGAAAAAGTAACCTCCATGTTTGTTCAAAGTTGAATTCCAAGATGCCTAAACGTATTTTGATTTAAACGTCATTGAAAAGTCATCCTCATCTAGCAGACAGACTCCATAGGTCACACTGTTATTTATTGAAGGTAGAAACGATGGTGAGTGCATGGCAATATAATGATGACAATGTTATAAAATGATATAACATTTTATATACATGAATATCAAGATGCTTTTGGATATTAGTTATTCATATCTCTTGACACCAAAATGGACCTTGCTGAGTTATTATTTCACTTCCTAGACACAAGTCTGTGTTGTCTACCTTCCCATGCCGTTTAGACTGGTAGTGAGCTTTGAAGGAAGAGGTGTTCACCTCTTTTTACTCTGTTATTGCTCACATTGCAGAGCAGCTCCTGCATATCCAGGCTGGATTGCACTGAGATGTCACTAAACCAGAGGAGGTGTTCCAGGAACACGCTTAATCTGCTCCCATGACAGACAGACATGCAGTCCTTGGATCTAGTATACTAAAGCAACTCCCCAGCACGTGACAGCACAAGAACAAAGTGTTTGTGCTGGGTCCTGAGTCCCTTTTAGCCCACTAGGCACAGCTCTGCAGACCCCTCCCAGCGCGCTGCACCAATTGCTCATTCATACGTAGCTCGCACAGCTGACCCGGCTCACTGGTCCCAACTCATTGCTGTGAAACTTCTTTGCCTCAGAAAAGACACTGCTTCCCTACATTTGATGCCAAAGAGAAGCAAGCTGTTACTCATTATTTTTCTTTTTCTTTTTTCCTGCCATATTTTTCCATGAACATACCACCAAAAAGACAAACAATGAAGGAGAGGGAAAAAGCTCATCCTTTTACTGTTTAAAATGCCATTTCCTCCATGTCACTTTAATTTTAAAACATGAGGTGTAAGGTTATAGAGAACACTGGTGTTTGTCTTGACTCTCTGCCTTTGTTTTGGATCAAAAATACAACACCCAGGCCAAACACAATACTAAACATTTACCGCTGAGGTCACTGATCTGCAATTTGTTGCAGTGACAGATCCAATATTGTGCTTGGGGAACAGACTGGATGGCTGTTAATGCACTATTATAGGCACAGTTGGGAAATTGGCTGAGCACCAGGTAACTGGAAGAACTGGAGCTTATTGCACAAGTCCAAGAGTGTTTCAACTTGTGACTTGATTGCTAACATGGGGAGAGCTTTTAAAATGTTAATTGATTTTTTTTTAATAATAACATAAACCATCTGTAGCTTTGAACTTAAATTTAACTTCTCTAATTAATTCTAATCCTTCTGCTACAAGAACTGTCTGTCACACATCAGTCTCTTCGTTCTATTTTTGGTTCAGTTTGTCACATCATTTAAAGCCTTGACCCCACCACAGACAGGTTTTAATTAACAATAAAATAGTTCTAGAGGAAACTGTATGGAGCACTAGGAGTTGAGTTCAGACCTGTCTAGGCAACATAGGAAGATCTGACATATATTTTGTGTCTTACCAATGTGTTTGTGGGAAAAAAGTTATTTCGTTTATCTGTGGATTTTCTATGATAAATTTTTAAGCCATGGCTTAAAATCTTGTTTTACTGTGGAAAGTTCTCCTCCTGGCCACACTCTGTATTGTGTGTCAGATTCTGAGTACTGTCAAGACATTGACAAACAATGCAAAAAACAGACAAAAATTACTGAGAGGCATAGGGTGGGACAAATAAATACAAGGTGTAGAAGAAATCCACTGACAAGATGATAAATAATTTAGCTCTGGAACAAACAGACTAGCCAGAGGAGGAGGAATGTCAAGGGCAAGAAATCAAAGACAGGTTGTGGACAAAGCTGTTACTGTGTTCATTATCATATTACTATGTGTAGGCAAAGAATGTCTGTAGGGCTAATGGTTGCTATGTGGAAAAGAGAACAAGTAAACTTCAAGGCATACTTTTGGCTGAAGCCCTTAACTACTTTATTAGGGCCATAGTAACTGTTAGGCAAATACAATGCTGCATGTTCAACATTAATGATAATATGTAAAATTACTCTCACTGCATAGTACAGAAATAATAATACTCTCTTGTTCCAGAAAAGGCATAAAGTTAGTGCCAATCTCTTGGATGAATTATTACATATAATATTATAATACTTATTATGTAAAATCATTGCATTTATACTCAGTTAAAGGAGGACGTTAGATTAGTCAAGACCTGATGGAATATCATTTTTGGAAAAACATTTACTGGAGATATTCCCACTTCATGTAATATGCAACGCAGTTTACAGAAAAACTCACACCGCATTCCAACCCTCCACACCTTTGGAGACACTGACAAAGGTCTGTTCTGATGGTGAAAAAAGCAGTAGTGTGTCAAAGCTGCCAATGAATTCAATGTGACATCTGCAGTTCCAGGCACAGTTTGAATATCTGAGTCTTCATATTGAAAATTATACTGAGATGTAAGAACAATGTAAAGCAGACTGCAGAGTGAAAAGGCTGGATTGTATGCTTTTAAGGAGTTGAGACTTCTCCAAATCCAAGATGATCAAGAAGTGCTTCAAGCCCTGTTATAGGGTCTTTTTAATCTCATCTGATTTTTCAGCAATTGTAGTTTAAATTAAGTGATCCTAAAATTCACAGGGACAAAGAATCCTCTAGAAATGGGCAAGTAAACTGTAGAAACACAGAAATTATGAAGGTACTGCTACAGGAAAACAAATGCAATTGATAGGAGACTTTAACGAAATTGCACTAAAATGAACTATGGCAGCTGCATTCCTGAATGGTACTTCATTAACATGGCATGACTCAACCTAATACATGTATGTGCCCAAAGTCTAAAATTTGAAGCATCCAACAATAAACAACAGACCAGCAGATTTGAACTTTGGTCAGACAAGAGCAAGGTTTCGAAAGATTCCAGTTTCACATCAAAATGATGAGGTGATCACTCCTTGTCTTCCTCCTCTTTTTTCCTTCTCATGATAAATGAAAGAAGGATTGATGTCTTTCTTTGCAGAATAATCAGTAACTTGTTTGGCAAGTGTGAAGCTGGACTGTGGAACTGCTGGTTGAAGGTGCTGTTCTGATTTAGGCAGAACAGAGATTTGAGCCTGCATTTTCCATACAAATGCATTATACACCAAAGTAATTGGTGCTTCTGGGACCACAGTCATTACCTCTTTTTCTGAACGGAAATTCCTTTCCAGTCCCAAGAAACTTTTCTCAGATACAGTTTCATGCATTTTGTTTATTGAACTGATATTTCTGACAAAATAAAAGGAAAATTTTAATTTCTAGCCAGTTCTGCTGTTAGAATGTTGTCTGTTAAAAAAGAGGAATGATTCAGACAAAAAGAAGTGTTTAATGCTCTACAGAAGACAGTCTTGAAGAAAGGGACTGAAAGACTATATAAAAAGAAATAATTTCAGTCATGATTAAAAGGTACTAGTTTTACAAGGTGTGATGGGAGTTAGAATTATATTCAAACGTGAAGCCTATCGTTGTCCTGCAAACTAACCAACAAAATGGTTGCGCAGCTTGTATAATTTCTATACAGTCATCCACATCAACACCCTTGGGTGATTGTGGAGCATTTTAATTGTACAAGTAGAACAGAAAACCAAATGAAATCACCCTTTAATATGCAGCCGAGTTAATGAAATCAAGGGGGACCTTCCAGTTTTACAAGGGCTTTAAGAGTTGCGTTAAGGATCTGGTCCACGTGCCAAATTTAAAATAAACTATTTGTGAATGGTTATTGTCTGAGCCACAGCTGATCCCAAGCGATTCTCATGAATACCTTTTTCAACAGAAACAGATATTAAACGTGATGGGAAACTGTAACAGAATCATGAAAACTTTACAATAAGTAAAATGAGACCAAGAAGAGAGCACTACATTCATAAACCTTATATGACAGCATGGAATATGCTGAGAATGATGTAGCATCTTTATGGCTGTTTAATTTTGAGGATAATAAACAAAGGAGTTTGGGGATCCTTTAAAAGGTGGCTGGGGAAATAGTATGAGAGCAGCATGAAAGTGGAGACTCCTGTTTCTGTGATTTCATAACTGTGTCATCCCAGACTACAAAAACTGTAGACCTACAGAAAGGATTAGTGTTCCAAAAGTATACACGGGAAAAGTTTTGCTCCCTTGTGTACTAAAGTGTTATAAAAGAGAGTAAAATTAAATAACATGTACTAAATCTTTACATCATGAAATTACTTATATTTTCTCATAGAGAACAGCCAAGAGAGATTTGGTTGATCAGTCTAAGCATATGCCTAATTTTGAACTCCACATTGCCACTGCCCCCAGCAATTTTACCATCTTACCATGCGAAAATAATAGCATGCCAGAAGAGGGGACACTTTTTACAAACCTTGTCAGCATGTTCTGTGGATATCAGAATCTGAGAAAGAGTTCAGCATAGTGAGGACTCAGGAATTTTAACCACGGTTATGTGGAACGAATGAGATCGTTTTCCTGCCAGCATTTTAATGATGCTGTCCATAGTTCTGGCAATTTTAAAATTAACCCAGACTTGAATTCTGGTCACTATTTCTTTTAATAGCTCGGCATATATATGTACTTTACTAACAAATGTAGAACATGGACTTTACCATACTCAGCCTAGAAATGGAGTCTGAAGACTGTGGGAGAGAACACAGAGAAAAGGATTTTCAATAGAGTAAGATGCCAGTATTTCAAATATCATCTGCAGGTGCTGTTTGGCAAACTGCATGGGCTGTGTTATGTAAAGTATTTTGGGTTGCTTTACATTACAGCCATATGTATATATATAAAAACATATCTCAATAATGTGTTTTCTACCAAAGCCAATAGATGAATAATGACTTGAGCACCTCTCCAGAGTATTTGCAAAGTTCTCAAGAAGTCATATTAAAGCTAATCAGAAAAACACATACTTGTCTCTGAAGATATAAATATACATTCTGATCATTCACAAATAGGGAAAATAATTTATATAATTATAGAATCATAGAATGGCTAGGGTTGCAAGGGACCTTAAAGATGCTATAGTTCCAAACACCCTGCCATGGGCAGGGATGTAACTCACTAAATCAGGTTGTTCAGGGCCCCATCCAACCTGCCCATGAATGCATCCAGGGATGGGGCATCCTCAGCATCTCCACTGGGCAGCCTGTACCCTTGCTTCTTCATTACACAGATTATAGTCTGAGAATTTAGAACATCAGCCCAAGCCCACGGTTTCCAGATTATGGTACTTTCTCCTACTCTTTGAATTTAAGAATAGAATAACAACTCAGATAAAAAAAGACATATCTCTTGTCAGAATGCTGATAGAAATACTAGGAATACAAAAGCAAGTAGGTGACAATTGCATCATAAAAACAAATGAAATTCAGCAAAGCTAAAGAGAAACCAGAAATGGATAGATATGGGTGTACCAACATCTGTTTTGATCTTTGCATAAAAATAACAGCCACAGACGTCATGTCTGGCACTGGAATGATTCTTCCTATGTCATTCAGGATACACACAGTCTGAAAAATACACAAAGGCTAGTATGAAATATTAAAAATTTAAATTCTATCCCGGCACATCAATTTTATTTTTTTTGTGCGGTGAAAGTATTGTTACGCGAACAGAGGACATGAAAGACACATCAGTCAACACAATGCATCCCTGATGTGCTCTCTTTGATCACTTTTAAGCATTCAACAGCCCAATAATCACCTATGTGACATATACTAAGTCTGATGGGGTTCATGATTATGGTGGATGTTGAAATACCTAATAAGGTATTTTAAGACCTTAAAAAGTCTATGTAAAGGATTCTACTAATTCTAGGGGCTTTTTTCTGCTCAGCTGGTGAATCCAATATGGCTTGCTTTTAAGGATGGTAGACTGAACAAATTGTGGGAAGTAGAAAACTCCATCCAACTTACAGATCAGCCATTTTCTAGAAGGAAAAAAAAAAAATCAAACCTTTCATATTCCCTCCTTTCTATTCTTCAAAAAGGGATTATTGGGAAGATTTATTTGGCCTTTCAAAGAAGTAGCCTGTGCTATGACTCCAGCAAAGGGCAACTTAAACACTAGATTGCAAATTTTGTATTGGTCTGTACAGTAGTGGCGCATGCTGGCAGAAGTCATACTGGGGATGTCACACATTCATAACAAGGAAGGAAGTTGTGGACAAGGGGTTCACAAATAGACAACTACAGTGGAAACAAGAAACTATAGAGATAATTCACAGGATTCACTGCAACCTGAAATAAATACATAGAGATAATATTAGCCAGAAAAAGCCATTCAGAGAAAAGTTATTTAAAAGGCTTCTGTGCATGTATTCAACTTCATGCAGTAGAACAACACATATTGAATGTAATTAGCAGTCAGACATTCAGCCTGAGCAAAATGACTCATGAAAACCCACCATTTCTGCTACAAGCATCCTAAAATTACAGGGCAGAAAATGTTGCTAACAAAATTACCCTGGAAAGCTTATGCCTTGTTTCAAATATTGCATTGACTGAAAGCCATCTCTGTAAGAATGATGTCATTAGCATGTCTCAGCTTTAGTAAGTAGTATTTTGCAAGTAAACTATTATATATTTTTTTCTGTAAAGCTCTTGTGCTCTGTATGTTCTTTTATGCTAAACGGGGGAAAGCAAGTAGTGCCTAGGAGTTGACCATCACTCTGAGTATTTAGCATTTCTTCAGTGGGGCTTCCCACCCTCTGTAGTCACCAGAACCACGGCAGCATGCATAAATCCTGACATGTCCAGAATGGGTGGGGAGCTGCAGGTTATACAACCCTTCAGCCAGCCTTCCAGTGGCAGTAGCCTTCTCCAAATTTTTCCTGGTAGTTGCCTGCCAGCCCTTCTCCCCTATCCTGCCAAAATGTAGGGACACAGTAGATTTTCCCCCAAGGGCCCCAGTCAGTCCTCACGAGAAGGCAAGGAGGAACAAGACCTACTAATTTGGGTCCATTCCCTTGATTTTCCCCTGGATCTAAGAGCAGAGGAGGGGAAAATGAGGAAGAGACATTGAAGTGATTCTGTTGATGCCACTTGTCTCTATGTCTGAGTAAGGCAGGTGGCAATCTCATGAGTATCCCATGATGGATAGGCAGCTTTTTGGAGGCAGAACTTAATGACTGGTGAGAGCCTTTCTTTCTTAGGAGGTTCAGAGCAACACTATAACACATCTACCTGCCCATGAACTAGATGACCAGAAATCAGATGGCAGACCCAAACCTACGCTGTAAAATTAAAAAAAAAAAAAATTAAACACCAAAACAAACAAACAAAACCCAAAAATCAATCAGTGAAAATCAAACCTGTCAGGTCTTGGCAATGTTTCAGATGGTGCTGCAGTTTCTGGAAGCGTGTGCTTGGCATGGTTAGTATTTCCCTCACCTGTAGGCTCATTTGTCTGGAAACCATCTGCTCAAGTATGCATCTGCCATAGTTTTAGCACATTACAGAAAACCAAGATATAACAAGCTGATGAGACCAATGAAAAGGTGGAATTGAAGGCAATGAGAGAGGTCTGATGGAGAGAGGTAAGGACATAACATCAAAGAGAATACCCAAAAGGTACAGCAAACCCAAGCCAAATAGTAAAATATGATATTGTTGGTCATCTAAGTTCTGTTATTTAACTTCGCTGTTCCAAATCCCTGCAATGTTTATCTCAAATAATTTTGAGAGCTTAAAAATTTCAGTGAAAGAACATTTTTCAGGTTCTCCAGCCTTTTTCTCCTTTTCTGCCTCTTTGGCTGTGATGCAACTCGTGCCTTTCAGAAGTGCCTTATAGGGCTTAAAAGGATGCTAGTAAATGCTTAGCACTTTTTAAAAAATCATTTATATGCACCTCCCTACTGCATGATTCCACATTTAATCATATAGATTTTCTACTTGCTATTTAATTTTAGTTATTCATGGAGTTTTGTTCTTTGTTCTCCAACACTCACAGATCTAAGGTGCAAATGCTGCCTTTAGAGAACAGGATGTAACCACACAATTCTGAGGATGTCACTGTGCTTTCTTCCACATCAATAATTTAAAGTCTCAAGTTTTCTTTAAATTCTCATGTAGCTAAGCATCCTAAAACCAATGCCTACATGTTAAGTTAAACTCCATTAAAACACACAATCATATGAGATTTTGTAAATATTTAGTTAGAATATTAACTTTCCACGAGAATGTATTTCAATTGTCATATTTCCCAAAACAACTTAAGGAGTTGTGTTGAGCCTTTCTTTGAAACTATTTTGTTTTCCAAACATATACTGATAGAACATTGTAAAGCTAGTACTCATATTTTTTATAAAAGCTTGTCCATTAAACCTCTAAAAGTTTTTATTTTCCTTTTATACTTATTCAGTTCCCTCAGACTGAACAGATGACTGAAACAGAGCAAGAATTTCATGAGGAAAAATGGAAACAAATGCTTAAATTTAAGATTTTATCTGTGCTACTGTGATTATGTTTCTACAGGGATCAAAAGAAGTTACAGCTGTATATAAGCCCTCTTCTAAGAAAAGTCTTCCAAAAAAAAAAATTTCCCACCCCTGCTATTGCCGATGTTGCTAAGTTGGCAGTGGTAACAGTGAGAAAAGGCTTCAACAGCTTGCTTTATTTAAACTCCTGCATCAGTAAAACTTCCTCAGCATGTGATTGATAATTGTTCCCCAGCACTGTTGTGGAGAAGGACTGATTACCAAGGGGATTAACATTCCAGAAACTCTCTGAAGAGTGTCTCTGAGGTCTTCTCTTCAGTCTCTCTGCTGCAAAGCTGATTTTAAGTGATGGGATTTAAATTTAGCTTTTTTTAGGCAATATTTCCTGGCATGATCAGCATCTAAGGCCTTACTGGAACCCCTTCAGAAAAGTGTCTGACTTCTATCCAAGGCATAATACAGCTTCAATTCAGGAACATACCTCAGTATAGCAGAGTTTGCTGGCTACAGCTGGAAGGAAAATAGTCACAGAGCAATAGATCACTCTTGTGGACTGAGCATGGGCCTGATTCAACCTTCCCAAATTGCTCCCACAGCTCTTCATTCTGCCCCCAGTTTTTTGGGCCAAGTGGTACTACCACTTTGTAACTAAGTCATTTCCTTAATGATAACCAAGGTCTGTATGAGGAGGGGAATGAAACTTAGTGATGAGTCAAACCAGATAGATCGTTGAACTTCTTTAAATTTGACTATGTCAAAGAAAATATATAAAAAGCAAATATTATTCCTAACTGGTGATGAATCATGTACCCAGTAGGACTGTCTGTTGACAGTCTGCTTAGACAGCCACACTGGTAAATTAATCAGGCTGGAGACCATTTTTATTACTGCTTAATTTATGAGTGTAGAGTAGGCAACTGCTTGGAAAAAAATTAACAAATTACTTGGTCAAGTGATGACTCAGTGCTTTTCTGACGCTCGAAGCGAAGGGGAGAAAATCGAGAGAAATTATTACATTTTCTCATGATAATTAGATATTCAGCAGAAACACTTCAGTTGTAGGCTTTTCTCAAGCTATTTGACCAGAACTGAGGAATGATTCACCACCACTGGCACATGATGGGTATGTTCAGGTGAAACCCTCTGTAGTCAGATGAAAATCATTTTGTTGCTAACTGCATTTGGTTGTATGTGTTCAACCTACCTACACCACAAAGCTACTTAAAGAAATTTAAGCTGTACTATATCCAATGCAAAAATGGCATAATGTTCATCAGTTAACCCCACTCTCAACTTCAGTATGGTAAAGCAGATCAGCTAATTTTTTCACTCACTCTTTGGCATGTATAATGTGAAATCATCCCAGGGACCCAGACAAATTGTGCCCAAGGGTCATGACAAAAAAATTTATTCATCTGATCTCTAGGTGAACTGGATCTGAAAGTCTCTTAATGTGACAGAACATCAGACAAAAAATATTATACGTGTCATTTAGATTTTGTTGCACTTGGCTCTGCCAAATGCAAGATATAAAAATACAATTTGGTTGTGCACTTACACACATTTTTTTACTGCATTACAGCAGCAATGGAATTTGAGAAAGGAAAAAGAAAGAAAAAAGGTAACAGATAATATATGGTTTTACATCAATTCATCTGAACTCATAGAGTGCAACGCTTTTGGAAACATCTGGCTAAAGAAGAGTATGAAGGTTTGAAATTACAGAGATGTAGAGAAAAAAAAACCCATTTGTCACAAATGCATAAATTGTTTCCTTTTATATTTTTTTCCCAAAGGAAACTTGGAGACTTAAAAGGAGGAATTATCAACAGGATACTATTACTGATGCTGGCAGTGTCAAACACATTTCCTCTTGGGCATTTTACTTGACACCTCTGAAAGTCAAATGCCAATATGAGACAGAAACCTCTATCCCTCCTGCACAGTAGACATGTCTGAAGAACTGATGAAGCCTGGAGCATTAAGTGAATAGAAACAGTGTCAGTTCTAACTAATACTTTTTTGCACAATATTATTAAAATAGCTGAAAAGTATTGAGCACTACATACCTTACATCTCAAGAACAGAAGTTTAAGTTACTAAATTAAGAAGGACCCGCTGAATTTCATAAATTCAGGAATTTCTTTGCCTTTGTCAAAGTGATGTTTGGAAGAATTCATTGAGGAAAATGAGAGTATCTGTGACATTTTAGGAAGTTGGGAAAGCTTTTTCCCTTCTGCTTGTCTAAAATGCCATGGTCAACAACACCCCAGACATAGGGACTTAAAATAAAAAGGAAGAGCATATGAAACTAATGGTTAGTGACTTTGCATATGTTTTATGCACTACTTGCTTTTTGTGCATGTGAGTGATCCCATTGCCAGCAGAAGTCCTTGCAAGAATGGGATACAGACTCTTTGAGAGTCAACACCACAAGGAAATTTAATTCAACTTTAAAAGAAGACACTCTACTTTTTTCTCCCTTGTATTTTAACTTACCTTTCAAAGATATTTTGACTGTATTTTGGAAGTTCTCTGAAAGGAATCTGACTCTCTCTTGATCACCAGAAGTTTGTGTGCCTCAAGGAATTTCTTTTAAATTCATCTGGAAACAGTGCAGCTGCACACACATTAAGAGCTGTGTTTTGTTTACCTCCATCTTTTTATTTTTCAGTGCATCTTTACTTAGAGAATAATTATGTGTTTAATGAGGTTTCATACCATCTTGATTAATCAAAAATGTGTTTCCTCCCTTGGAATCTGCACTTGCTTTTTTGATCTCAATGTGAAGTCTGGGCATAACTGCTGTATCAAAATCATTTTTATAGCAAGAATCTCTAGTGTACAACAGAAGAGTGGGTTTTTTTCTTCAGAAGGATGAGAGGATACAGAAGAGGCAGAAAGGGGAAATGTAAGATTGCCACTTAAAGTCAATATTTGTGGGATGGTAATGTGTCACTGATTCACATACCTTTCTTTTAAATAATCTGTCTTCCAAGTCAGAAGAAAGCAAGTAGAATATTTTAGTCATAGGCTCGCTGAATAATTAAAGTTTCTTTAACCTTTCTTTGTATGTCAAGTTCTACAATCCTTTAATTATCTCAGTAGATTTCCACTGGACTCACTCCTGTTTTCAACGTCTTTCCTGAAACGGAGGGAGCAGAACTGGAAACCATAGTCCTGATGTAGCCTAACAAGTGTTGAGGAGGTTGGAATAAAAACATATCCTTTGATTCACTGTCTGTTCTCTTGCTAATGCAGTGCAGAGCATGTTTTGCTCAGATTGATGCCCTCCAGAACTCCTGGGCCACTCCAGCAGAGCTGCCCCAAGCACCCAGACCCCGGCCTGTTCACCTGCTTGGAACGAATCTGTTCCATATAGATCTTTGCTACACACAATGCAGTTCTTTTTTGACTCAATGTTCCAGCTACTGATTTTTGTTTGAATGGTGTTTATTCCTTCAGAAGTATCTGCCTTTCCGTTTAGTTTTCATCTACCGATTTGGTGAGGATATATTACATACCATCATCTAGGTTTTTTATGAAAGATGCTACATACTACTGGACAAAACACCATCGTCCAAGGAACTCTGCTTGTGTCCAGCTGTCAATTCACCTTTGGCACATTAATCACACCACTGAAGTTTTGAAGTTTAGCTCAACTTCACTGGACAGGTCTATCTCTCCAGCTCACATCTTACCATCTTGTCAAAAAGGATATTGTGGGAGAATATGTTAAATACCTTGCTAAAATCAAGGTTATGTCAAGGTTGTTAGTGTTGCCTCCTGGTTTGAGAGGCGCCAGACAATCTTTTACCCACATTGAGGCTGTCTTGTCTGCCAAACCAGCAGCAGTGCTGTTCTTGGATTAGTGTGCCCACATGCTGTGCTTTGTCTTACCTGTTTTACTGCAATTATAAAGCAAACAAAGCAAAGACAAAAAGAAAGAGAATCCTCACAAATATTTTTTCTACCTTTCAAAAATATGGTTCTCTAAGATATCCTGTTTTCCCATTGTTTCATTTTTCAGTGAGCAGTCTCAGAGGCCTCTGGAGGTCAAGGCCTTGTCTTAGAAGAAAGCTGGAATGGGAACTGTGAGAAAATTTTCACTTGCAAAGTGAAGTGGAGGATTTGGGCCTTTTGCCAGTTCTGTGTGGGTATGATGATTTCAAGGCAGTTTGCCATGTCTTTCTGTATAATTTTCTAGCAACAAAAATAGGTTTTGCATTAAAAAATGAAAAAGTGATGAAAAATAGCTTCTCCAAGTCAAGAAAAGAACAAATAAGGCAACACTTAGAAAAGTAAATTTATCCTCTCATACATTAAACCTCTAAACCACCATCTATTTCATTTGGCTGAGTTTCCTGTGTTTTTCACTGCTGAGTTAAGTACTCTTCAGATTTTGCTGTTAACATGCTTTATGCTCATAGATCTTCAAACAAAGAAGTAACCATTAGGTCATGCAGCATAAAGGCAGATCCTGGGTTAGTCCGTCTTGCAAATTGCTAATATCTGCAGCTAAAACAGGCAGTCACAGCCAATATCAAGAATCAGTGTAGAAAATTTTTGTTTCTTTCCTTCCGTCCTTTTTTCAAGAATCCCTTCCTATTCTCATGTTTTACAACTATTGCCCCATCTCAAAGACATGCTCCACTTCAGCTTTTTTTCTATGTAGGAAAATGCACCATAAAAAGAACATGCGTAGCACCGTGTCACATTATCTTTCTAAGATGCAGAGTAGAATCTTTCAGTCTGTCTTATGTTCACATAAAAGTTATCAAAATTGTTACAATTTTTCCCCATCTATCTTGTTTAATGGCCCATGGAATTAAGTACAATACTCCACGTGCTCAGATATAACCTGGTATGATGATCCCACATGGTGTAGCTGAAGTAGGATCTGCATGGTACTATCCTTTCTTATTTCATATGTCAGCTTCCTTGAAACAGTTGCAGAGAACAGTCACAACTTGCTTGAAACTTTTGCAGACAACAGTCAATGGTACAAGACAGGTCACTCCCACTGCACCAGCGCATCTTGTCAAATCCACATCTGAAGGCACAATTTATCCTGATATAAAGATTCAAGTCCACACATGTTAAAATCTAGAGTGAAGTTTTTAGGGATGGGTTCACCTCTACATTTAAAAAGAGCTTTTTGAAATTTAAGGTCTATTAAAACTTGATAATTCATTTTTCTTTCACAATTACACCAAGGTGTCCATATTTTGTCTGCTCCTTTGTAAGTGAGGGAGGATCAGATCCCTTTGAGTCAGTCATATGCCCAGAAAATGGTCAGAGCAAGACCAGTTGTGGTCATATTCTGCAATAATTCCAGACACCTACCTCTGCAGCATCTTCAGTTAAATGATTTTTCAATTACTCTGTCATTTTTCATGTTCAGACAAGAATCTGAGCCTATGAAATTTGCTCTTGAGTATTGCCCTAACTTCAGCACAGGCCTACATGTTCCAAGCATCCAGAATGAGGGGCAAAATAATCACAGAAAAACCCCACTGGTTTCCTATACTCTTTAAAGTACTATTTATCGTGAGGCACATCAGGTTTTCCATCGGTGCAGTTTGTGAGGTGTGTTGTGATGGAAATGGCTTCCTGAGCTTGGCACTCTACTTCCAAAATGTAAACAGCACAAGCCATAACATATTGCTACTTTGAATACTGTTTATTGCATTTGTTTTCACTGAGTGAAGAATGGGTGTTGTCTTTGCAAGTTGCTAGACTCTGATTTTATTAACATGCAAGAAAGTGAAATATCCTTGCTCATTACACAAAGACTACACAGGCAGAGGAGCACAATAATGTCTGCAGGCACTAATTCAATTAAAAACCTGTGGCTAAAGATATAGAAACATTTTCAAGGATGAAAATTGGAATATTTCTCCCTATTCTATCTTGTTTCATAAGGTAGACACAAGATCCTTGAGTTATAACATAGCTAAACAGTTCACATAATATTCTGCAAGAGATGACTGTCTTGCAGGTTTCTTCTTCATAGCAAGGTTAATTTGGGAATTAGAAGTAGTACTCCGATTCTTACCCTGTATAATCCACACTAAGAAAATCCCTTAATTGTGTGTACTGCTGCTTTTGAGAAAGGGAGCTCCTCTTGGTAATG
Source organism: Callaeas wilsoni (assembly GCA_013398955.1). Taxonomy (NCBI): domain Eukaryota; kingdom Metazoa; phylum Chordata; class Aves; order Passeriformes; family Callaeidae; genus Callaeas; species Callaeas wilsoni. The sequence goes on from VWPU01008985.1 coordinate 243,506, forward strand.
CAAATACAGCCCTTCTTCATGAAAATGCTGTTTCTGCTGTTTACCAGGGACTCCTCACAGACCTCTGTCCTTACCAGTGTGTGCTGGAAAATGGCACACATATTCTCCTACGCAGGACTTCAGGTCAACTCGATTTGTGCTAACAACCACACAATGTGTCCACGAAATCTCAGCACCTGGTGCTGTGCAGTGTCCTTTGTGAGGAAGCTCTGTCCCCTGAGCCCCAGGCTGAGCTGGGAGAAGGAGCTGAAGATTTTTGCGTCACATGTGGCAATACAGAGTGTGCCTGTGCCCAGATCCACATTTTCCATGCTCTTGCAAGGAGTGGCTGCTACAGACAGTTCCCCTTCTTGTGAAGAGAAATTAATTCAATGTTTTTCTTTTTTAAAATAGCATTTTCTTTCCTAAACTATGCTTGTTGAAGTGATTTTTTACAAGTTCTGGCTGCATTGTGTTCTTGTATATCCTTCCCTTGGGAAAGCCTGACATCCACCTGTATGTATGGCCATTATTAAGCCCTGTCACAGTGTTTATTCTTCTGACACTAGGTTAAAAAAAAGCCTTCTTATGTATCTGTCAAGTGTACGTTCCACATTTAAGGTGTTGCAGTATTTTATTATTATTTACTACTCAAAATTTGTGATCACTAACAGCAACATATCTAGTAATTTCCATTCCTTCAAATATAGCAGGGTGCAAATGCAGATGGAGTCTGTGTCCTTGAGCTGCACCTGAGTATACCTGAGGCAGTCTTATACAGACTGACTGCAAGTCTATTTTATAAATAGAAAAAGACTATTTAAAATGTCTTATTAGTTCTGAGTAAATATTTCCAGCATATTTTTGTACTCCCAAGGGTCTGCTTCTGTTCATGCTTCCCAGAATAGCAGAAAAAATTAAGCCAAGATTTGTTCTATTACCTTTTATAAAACCACTAATGCTTGGTCTAAATTCTTACCTTGGTGTCTATTTAAATCATAGTTTTTAGCACACTGTAACTGTGACTTTTTTCAACATACTTGTATCCATTTTGTTACAAATTACCCAGTGTTCAATGAATCCATCTGGCAAGATAGTTAAACACAGATAAAGCAGAGTGTGAGGAAGGTTCCAATCTTAAAAAATATTGGCTTTAAGTCTGTCTCTTCATTATGAACAGGATTTTGATGACATGTAGGAAATGGACACATCAATAGCCATCTCAATTTAGATTGCTTAGATATGTGTCAAAGACTAAAAGGCCCAACAGAGTTCCTGCTGATTTCTGCTTTTCTGACTCAAGTTCCCACCTCCCCTGACTTTAGAAAGACTTTATTCAAGTACCCTGAAGTCAGTGGGTGGCTGGCTGCTACAGGTTTTTTATTATTTTTCCAAATGAAGAAAGGGAAAAGTGCTGGTGGAGAAAAAAGGCAAAACAGTTTCCATCAAGTATACAGAACCAGGGTCTTCTATTTCTTATATTAAAAGAAAATTAAAAGACCTTATTATAGGATGAGGAGACTGAGAAAAACTAGGAAAAAAAAAGGAGACTGTGAGTAAATAGCAAAATGGATATATAATTGATAATAAAAAACAGGCTGCTTTCCTCCAGAACCTGTCTATTGCATGCTGTCCTTGACTCAATAAAGTTATTAGTTCTTTTTTCTTTCTTAAAAATTGTTCTCTTATTGTTTAAGAACAAAAAAGCTGAATAAATGAAGGTAGGAACTAATTATCTTTCTGTAAGCTAGAAATTTTCTTGAAAACAACAAGAACAACAATACCGTCTTTGAGAGGACTTTAAAAGAAATAATCAGTGACCTTTTGAAAATGCACGGCTAGATTAGAGTAGGATTCCGTAGGGACAGTGTAATAGCTGATGATTAAGGTACTTACCACCAAATATGCATCATTTTTGCAAAAGGAAATTACATTCCTTGTGCCCTCTGATATAGCAAAACCTTTCTGCAAGCCAAGTATGAAAGCAAAGCTGTCAAAATAAATGCAACATTGTGTTCCAGGTGCAGGTCTCTGAATTTACAGCTCAAGCAGTGCATCCACATTCTGAACATGTTGGACTTTTCAGCTCTCTAAAGAATATCACAGTGCCCTCGATACAAAAGCTGTCCAGTTGCCCTTGGGAAATGCTCTGTCTGCAGTTGCTTCAAGCTCTGTGCAAGTGAAGTAGCAACAACCAAGAAGACACCAGTAAGAGGTCTGGGAAGAATCAGGGGACCCAAGTACTGTGGCCATCCTATGTGTTGCAGGTTTGGGCAAGGTAATACTTTCCCAGGTTTATATTATAATTTTTTTCTCTGGTTTTTGTTTGTTTGTTTGGGGTTTTTTTGTTTGTTTGTTTGTTTACTTGTTTTAATCCCTTTTCCCCAGGCTTGAGCATGCAGGGATGTAGAGAAACTACATTCATCAGCTGGCTCCTATGGATTTGGTGCAAATTTCTGTGTGACAGGTTCACAGGCAGACTACATCCTCCCCCTTTACACAGAGAACGACTTCCTTAAAAGAAGAAGAGCAAGTGACCTTCAATATCTCTACTAATTTTAATTCTCTCTGTTTGCTGGGTGGGCATTTCTATGGTACAGAATAACCTAGTCTAGTTTATTAAGTCCTGCTATCATTCACAATGTTCAAGTTCACATCCTGTTACAAAGCAGAATTGATTGTATAGTTGTATTGGTGTCTTTTAAGAAGCACACTGTTAAATTTGGTAGGCTTACAGCTCAAAGACACTGCAGTGAACAAGAGAATCACCTCTTCCATATCAGTATTCTGATTTAAATTATTCAGTTTGACAACAATTTAGGCTGCTGCTGTGCTGACTCCTCTGATCAATACTGTCTCACTGCTCTTTTTCTACTCCCGTCTCCTATTTTCATCTTTTGCTCTTAGTTTTCCACTTGGATTGTAAAGTCCTTGAATCACGATCATTGCTTTGTTCTTTGTAAAGTGCCTAGAGCAATTCAGTCCTGCTCTGTAACTAGTGTGCCCAAACGGTGTAATAAATGTGTCGCAATTGCTACTGATGCTGCAGTTGTTATTGTATCCATGACCATACAGGTGATAAATGAATGGCAGTAAAGTTGTGAGCTTTCCTTTTTATCACACAATGCATCCCAGACATCTGCAGAAGGTGTTCTTGCTGCCACAGCCATAACTGCTGGAGAGATCCTGGCCTTCAGCAGAAGGGTAGTCCAAGTTTAACTGAGCCTGTGGAATTCCTGCTGTGGCTGTCAGAAAGCTTTCTGATAATTAGATGGTGATAAGGGAACTCCGTGATTAACTTGAATTTTTGGTAAAGGTGTATCTCACTCTTCCCTCACTGCAATTTTGCACCATCCGAAAGCAAGGAGAATACAGACCAGGAAGGGTAAAAGGGCAGTTAAAAACCAAAGCTCTGTGCCACCAGCCCTTTTGCTTCCACCAAAGAAGATTTCATCTAAATCCCTCTATTTACTCAAGTAATTGCTAGCCTTTATGCAAGTAACTGCTAAACTTTGTGAAATCTAGTGATTTTGAGTTTTATTCTGATTCATTATTAGTGGGAGGCATTTAAGATGAGTATATTTGCCTACATATTATGAGCCAAAATGTCATCACATTGGATTAATGAAACAATGGTACACACCATCACACACACATCCATGTACACATTCTGTAACAAGGGCTTTAGAAAAGTTCCTAAGGTCTTTCAATATCAAAATGACTAAGCCTCACATGTCAGCTGGGCTTTCTTATCTGACCCAAACCTAACCAAGCTCCCATCCATCCCAGTATCCACCCCCTGGCTTCCCAGACTGGCTTGGTGCTACATGTTTATTTTCTTTGCTTCAGCAAAGTAGCAGCAAGAGGTTGTGAAGGGAGGAGCTATGGACTCTTAGCAGGAGCTGGACCGTAATGGTGGGTGGAGAATGGATTCTCCTGAAAAAGTAAGGGGGAGGAGCAGCACCCTTTGCAGCATCTCAGCCTGAGCCTTGGGTGTTTGGTACAGTCCCGAAGGGATCTGCCCTGGCCTCTCCTCACTGCTGAGGCAATGTCTGAGGGAAATGAAGTATGGGTAGAAAGATTATTCAAGCTGAAATGCCTATGAGTCCTCAGCCTCTCTTGTGAGCTTGTCAAAAGTTTGCTGGTAACTTTGTACTGACAAACACAATACCTTGATGAGACAAAGTAGCCTTTGGCTCTTGTGGCTCATTGTGGTTCACTTCAAAAGTAATCTCAAACAGCAACTCTGTCAGTCATCAAGTAATGAAGCCAGATAAACTGGGGAGGCTGGAAAAGGGGATTTAGCTGGGAGAGAAAGAAAGAACTCACCAATTATCCACACCTTCCAAAATTGTCTTGTTACTTGTTCACAAAATTAATAGCCTGGAGACATCTGACATTATTCTAGTAGTATTTTGGGGGTTTGGTAACTTACAGTAAGGATCTCTATGGCCAAGGAATGTCCTGGAAGAATAATTGCCTCATTGTACTGGTGGTTTTCACCTTTTCCTGACATACGACTGAAAGCTAAGGTGAATGTTAGTCAACACTTATATTCTTTGAGATGCTACACATTCTATAGCTGTGCTTCTGTTAGCAAGAGTGGGCACACTTCAGTGCTCCTGTATTTTAAGTCTTCTAGGGAGAAGCAGAGAGTGCCCTCTATTCCCTAAGGAAATCCAGACAAGGTCCTTTATATAGGAAGCTCTTTTTTCATCATAAAATGTACAACAGCTACTAAATGTACCAAAATGAGTTCTTTTATCTCTAATATAAAAGCAATTACTTCTTCATGCAGCAGAAGTCCATGGCATTCTTGCAGATGGTTTTGTCACTGGAGTTGTGTCAAACCCCTATTGCCAAATGGCGAAGCCCACTTGTGAGTTAATGATGCATTTGGGTTTTAATAATCTAGTGACAGAAGGAACTGTAATGAATCTCACTGAACTTCATTTCAGGGCATGAACCTGATATTCAATGGGTTGGAAAAAGTCACCTTCAAGGTTGTCAAACTACCACACTATATTTTGTTTCTGTGCACTATGTTTTTTCTTACCTGAGCTCCTCAAGATGCAGTTTCACTTCAGACTGTATCACTGAAGTGCAGCAGTCTACCAAAAGCTGAACAATGCATAACATTAATTGTTTCCAGGTTCTAGCTCAGAATATTGGTCTAAAAATACCCCTGTAGCAGAAGGGTCTTTAATGTAGGAAATATGAATGTGCAATGGATTGCAGAATACCATTATTTTACCTATATTACAACTGCAGAAAGATTTAGGGGGAACCAAGGAACATACCTAGTTCTCTGATTCAGGCTGGTCAGTCTTATTTGTGGCTTCGTGGAAAATGTTTACAAGCAATGAAAGAAACGTCATTGTTTTTCTGTACACCTCCCCCTGCCATTAAGCTACAAAATGCAGTTTCAGGATGTATTGGCACAAATGTGTTTTTATTGGTTCCTGTAATCTATAATGTATTCAAGATATGGCTGCAGCAACCTGAAAAACTATTAGCATCTGTAAAGCAGTCTGTGACCAAGAGATTACTTCACAAAATGAAGATTTAACATGCAACTTCTCCAGAAATTTGTTGTGTTTGGGTCTGGCTCTTCTGTTGCTTTCTTCCTTTATTGATCCCTTCAGGCGGAAGGAAACAGTGAGTTATTGGATTAAAATGCTTGCAAAACTGTCGGGAAATCCTGCACAGCTGCTAATGCCAGCTGATTTGGTGATGGAAATACACTCAGCTAGGTGTTGGTCAGAGCTTCTGAGTGATTTTAATAGTTAGTTAAATAATTTCAGAAAGATCCAAGATAGTGCAAGAGCAACAACAGACAGTTCCATCTTTTAAACAAATGGCAAAGTTTAAATGGTAAAGCAAGTAAATATTTGTCTAGTTTTTAAAATTATCATAGCACACAAACTAAAGGGAATATGGATTATTTTTTCCAAAGGCAGAGTTATTTGTTATTTGTAAAACACTTACCAAGGTTTGATAGATTGTTGAAATATTTCAGTAACAGCAAGTCAAATTGAGCTGGTGACATGCTTACAAAGGTTCTGAAAGCACAAGCAAGCACCTCAACACTAATTATTCAGCCTAAAACAAATCTAAAATCTGTTTAATTTTCCTTGTATATTTTGATACAGAGAAGGTGACATGGTCTGCAAAAGGCATGTATAGGCTTGTTTGCATATTTGCCAATGCATTTGACAAATGTGTTTTTCTAACTCTATTATTTTGAATTTTCAGACTTGTAACAGGAAAAATTAAAGAGAAACACAGCTGCAACCACCCAGTGTGACTTGGTGGGATGAAAGTTCAACTCAGCTTCATTTCGAAACAGATTTATAAATTGTTACATATTTCTCTGAAAATTGAGCAAGTTTATAATCTTTTTCACATTCATTTTACAGTGAAAACAATACAGGGTGGGAGGCTATTTTTGTTACAATGTGCACACGGCAGATTGCATTCATAATTCAATCCTGTTGCACGTGATGCAAATTTTGCTCAGTTTCTTGTGACACAGTGAGAGTAGTCCTGAGATGCATATTGCCTTGTAGTGGTATTACCTAGCACAGAGTAGTTCTCTATGGGGTAAACATGTGGGAAAAACACAGCCATTTCTGCATTCCGAGCAGCAAAACAAATATTTTTCCTCCATTGGAATGAGAGACGGGGCATGGAAGGTTCTTAACAGCAATCAAATTATTTCCCTGTCAATGCCAAATGCAAGACTTGTGAAAAGAATACCACAATTTAAGACATTTCAGAGTGCTTAAAGTCCCCTGTCCCTTCCTTTATGAATGCACCATTATTTTGTTGAATGAATACAAAGAGATTTATGGCTCACATCTTGCTTAATGGCCTCTATAGGATATTCTATTTCAAGGACACATAATGCTTTACAAAAAGTTAGAATTCTTCACATACCTCTTCTGTACTGGGCCTAATTTTGCACTATTTGTCAACCATTGCTCTCCAAAGTCCTCCCACTGTCGATCTAAATGCTCCCAGAGTATCTGTAAAGCCACAGGCAGACATTCATTTTCCAAACCGTTTGCCAGCTGAAAACACTACTGCTCCTTTGCTGTTTGTTTTTGACCTCTGCCAAGGGTCATCCTCCCAGCATTGCCAGCAAAGAAGGGATCACAAGAGGAGTCTCTAATCTATTCCAGGCAAAACCAGTCAGGGCTGACTTACTTAAATGGAGTATGAGCCAGAGCAGATGACATTGTCCAAGACCTCTTTGGAAGCACTCATAGCGTGCTGTCCAGCAGCAGGACTGTGGGGGTTGTACCTCCAGCTGGAGGACAGCAGGAGGCTTTGGGCATGAGGTCTTAGCCCAGCATCACTGGGCATAGATGATCCAGCATGGTCCTCAGGAAGGCACAAAGGAATATTGGCTAGGGGCAGGGATAGTCATAAAATGCTCTGGGATGCCCACCAGAGGCTATACCATCCTTCACACGTAGTGATCTCAGAGTTATCTTGATACTAAGATAATGTCTTAAAAATATAACTGCGCCTTCCCTTTCCAGCTGCCCCATGCTGTGATAGAAAAGACATGGACCATTCTGGGTTTTGTTTTTTGTTTAGTTCTCAAACACAGAGGTGGTTCAGACTTTCATGAATCATTACCAGATGAAGATTGTCAGACTTTTACAAGCAGTTTACAAGTTATTTCCTTGTGCATTTATGAATATTTACACAAAGCGAATAAGAGAAAAGTGAGTGAATAATTTGCTGATTGTGGGTTATATTTTGGGGTTACTGATGGATGTTATTAAAATGGAGGGGGGAATGGGTTATAAAAAACCTGTACTTGTAAAAGGAAGTTTCAAAATAAACACAAGTCAGTGAGAAGAATATTATTAACACATGAGGCAGTTATATAATTTCTAGAATTTCAGATTGAAGAAAAACAGCACACAAGGGAAGGTCACTAGAAAAATATTCCTTTCCAGCACCCTCTAGACATTGGCTTTGTTGTTATGTTTACATTTGCTATTTCAGATTGAGATCATATCACAGATATTTCCAGATAGCAAATTAAAAAAATACAGTGATTGAATGAGCAACATCTGTGTATATAAATAAATTTTTCCTATGGTTAGCTTTTACAAAGCACTCCCAGTTTCTGTTATTCACCAACTGGGCTTTGCAGGCACAACTCTAAAGGTAAAAACGTTTTATGCATTCTAGTATGAGCCAAGTTTGTGACTTTACTGACTTTGTTTAAAAACGTTTGCTTCTCTCTTTTTTTAAAAAATCAAAATACTATCTGAAAGAAATTGCTAAAACAGAATAACACTGCTATTACCTTTCTCTAAAATGCTGAGACAGAGAGAAAGGAAAAGTTTCTGTCTTTTCAGAAAGATTCACACACATTTATTTTGAGTTTCTGTTTTCCTTTTTTCCCCTCATTATATTTTATGAAGAGTTAAAATTTGTTCTGTTACAAAGCTTATCTTTTTCATGTCAGCTTATGCTGTCTGCAGTATTGCAAAATGCAGTCAGGTTTCAGATTGAAATGGAAGTGAGTTTGGAAAACACACAGCCAATTTACCTACTCTTTGAGGTTCTTAATAACATTAGAAATATACATGCATCACAGCAAGGTCTTGGAAGAGTGATTTTGTTAAAAGACAATCATCAAATAAAGTATGGATTTTTAACAATCAAAGGATGCAAGTGCACTTAACCTTAGTGGCAGAGCGTGCACGTAATGACAAATTTCATCTCAAAGGGCTTGATCTGGCTGCTGCTGAAATCAATGGCTAAACTTCCACGTACTTTGGTGAAGAAAGGAACAGGTCAAAAAAGTTACATACTGATTTAAGGCAAGCCACTGTTTTCTGCAGATTCAATACGGTCTATTTTTTCCTGTATCTTTAATATCTAATAGATGAGTTGGGACAGGACCAGAAAGCCCATTACATTCCAGACCTTAGGTCCACTGTAATGTGTAAATTTGTCCAAATTTTAATTCATTTACACACATTCCATGATAACTGACCCTTTCTTGTGTAGACACTAAGTTATAATTACAGTATACTGTCACTTTGGGGGAAAATGATAATAGAAATCACTGGAATAGATAATAGTCTTATGATTGAGTGATGGTAGTACTGACTGATGATGGGGACCCTGAGTCACAGCACATCTGGGGCCAGGGTCTGACTGGTCTTTGCACCAGCCTTCAGCTTGGTTCATGAATTGCAGTAGGGATAGAAAGTCGAGACTGGTAGTGGTTCAGAAATGAGCAGGTAGTGTGCCTTTCTGATCTTCCTCATGCTGTCTGAAAGTAGTTCTCTTTATTTCATGGGGCTGTTGGCTGGGAAAATATTTCTGATCTAGATATCACTGTTTTCAGAGTTATAAGCTCCATTTTTCAAGAGACAGGCTAGCAATGGTTAGAAATTTTCCACTCTCAGGTTGTACCCAAGGACTTGAAAGCCCTGCAGTACACTTTGGGTAATAACCTATGAGATAGAGGATTAAACATTTAATAATAGAAATGGAAATCAGAGTTCTGAAAACAGCTATCTGAGCTCAGTGCACGGCTGTCAGTTTGGGATTTTCTCCTAGGATGTTTACCAAGCAATTGGATGGAGGCAGACTCAAGAACACATTCCCCTGGCAGAACCGAGCACTTGCTTTAGATGTTTTTTATTCTCCTGACTTGTTGGAATAACAATTAAGAGCAAGTGTAGCACATGCTAAATTTCCTCCTCTCATTCTCTTCCCTCCCTATTGTGGTCAGTGGAATACAAACGTCAGTTTGTCACACCTCTCTGGGATACTAAATTCTTTGTAGTGCAGATTCACCATAGCTGATTTGGTTTTCCTGCCCAAAGAGGCTTTGTTTCATTTTGCATCTGGATCTTTGCTTGACTCTGTCCTTATATTTTGCAGCTCCAAACTTATTTATGCTAATTTGGATGGGTTTAGCATATGTTGGGAATAAATAATGGCTTACTGCAGTGTTTAAGAAATTTTTAAGAAACTCTTTACCAACACATTCACCTATTATTTTTCTCAGTTCATCATTGCATTTACACTTAATTAAAATTGATACAAAAATGTCACAATAGAGAATGAGATTTCTGAACCGTAGAACCCCACCATATCCATCTTTAAATTCATAAGGCTCCATAAGGATCTTCAATAGTCATTTCATAGATGTGTGTGTCCAGCACTACTTTACATGATAGTTATGCATTACTGATTGTGTACAGGTGGAAAAACTGGGATACAAAGACCTTTTTCAGTTTTGCAGATAATTATTAAGTTAATCTGTCTTTTAAGCTGCAGTTTTGTGTCATTAATGTGATTGGTTTTGCACTACATCAGGTGAGTGTGAAGAGATGCCTTGAACGGCTCGTTACATCTTACAGGGGTCTCAGAAGCAGCACAAACTTCAGAGAAGTTTCATTCATCCTGGTTCTATATAGGCAAATTAAACCACACTGATATAGATTTACATATACAGCCTTACCTGTGCCACACTACTGCAAACATTTCAGACTTTGCAGGTTCCAGAGTGAGCACAGAGGGTATGACAAGTGGATACCTAGGCCTACAAATGGCCACTGAGATTTTCAAGTGGCTTTCCTTGTAATAAGTGTTTACAAGACTGTTTTCAAATTACATGTGTTCAAACCAAGATACCAAGTCAGCTTCATATAAAAAACTCTGTCAGAGTCTTTAATAACCAAAATTCAAATTGACAAATGAGATTTGTAATGAAGAAGCCTTTACCTAGAACTGGCCTTGTATTTACCCGGTTCCAGTTTTCAAGTTTGTTTTGTTTTAGATCCTCAGTAATAGAGGGAGAATCATGCAAAAAAGCCTTTAGAGATCTAAAATGATACTAGACCTTTCTAGCTGCTAGTCTGTTAACACTTGTTAAGGCAAAGTAAAACTTTTTCAAAGGTGAAAATTTCGAGTTGAGAATGGAAGTCTACTTCTATAAAGCAGTCCTCTCCAAAAACATACTCACAACTTACCAGGGTTGATGTGGATTCATAATAACGTGATTCCACCCCTCCACATCCACACACACAAATTTGATTCCACCTCTCTCTGTCCACTACCATACACACAAATTTTTCTCTGTACGTGCCTCATTTTTATCCCGATTGTTCAAATAAATTCAAAATTACTAGAGATGTTATTGTCATTTAATTTTGGTAGGCTGGAGTGCCCACAACCATTCTGTGTCTGTCTTGTGCCACTATCTTTTTTTTTTTAATGTGAGGTAAAAGATGGATGATGTGCAGAACGAATCCTATCTGGTCTTGAAAGAGATACTTAATGTTTCATCTTGTCTTATGATTACTGGCTGGGAAAAAAATATTATTGATTTAAAACTCAAAGCCTTTCTATTTCTCAGCTGTGTTCTAGCACACATTAAGCAGACCTGCCATGCTATGTTTATTTATTGGGAACTAAAGACGAGTGTTTATATTTTTGAAGAGCCTTGTAGTTCAGTAAAAATAAAAGCATACCTGGTTTATTTCCAGATCCAATTTCCACTGAATTCCCCACAGGTAGGAAACGAGGGGAGGTGATAAGTTTTTCAGATTATACTTTAAGTCTCCTGGTTGAAAATGACACAGCAGCCTTACAGCATTTCAAACAATTAGAAAACAGAGGTGAGGATCCAAGGGAAATAAAATGCTCAGGGAGCCCAAGATAATAGGCTGAGGTTAAATTGGACAGGACAGATAATCAGACTGGACTTGTAGTCTCTGCTGTCCTCGTGGAGGTAAAGTCTATCCATAAATAAGACTATCAGAGTATGATTCTGTAAAGGCATATGATGATCAAGGTCACAAATCAAAAGTAAGGTGAAAAAAGTAATCTTTTTTCGACAAATTTAATACACAAATTAGAAAAAATTTTACAAGTGTTGTATTCATAAATTCAATCTAGAATAGAATTTCAATTATTTCAGGGGAAGATTCATTCTAAAACATCAAAAAAACACAAAAGCACATACTTTTACCCTATATTATAAATTTGCTAAATTATTTTTGAGCATTAAGATCTTTGTGGTAGCACATGTATCTTTTTCCACATGCTGCTGCTGCTGCAAAATGGGTTTTTTTCATTCGCTATGACCAACAGAAACATGATGTTTGTGGATCAGCAGAAAAGATTGTGTTCATATAAAGGAGTGTGAAATCACTCAGCACTTACAGCACTTCATATTTTCAAAGGATAGCACTCACATGAATAGACAGATTGTAATTGACTCTAACCTTACTTACAGACTGAGTGATGAAGATTTATCCCTTTAACAGATAGAAAAAAATTGGTGGGAGCCTGGGGGGTGTGAAATGAATTGCTTCATCCTCCCTGGTAGAGGGACAACTAGAAGAGACCAGATGCAGACAAGAACCTACATTCTTTCCATGGCTACAGTATTTCAGTACGTTTATTCTTCTCTGTGAAAAATAACGAATAAAGGAAAACATGCCCATTTCCAGCCTTAGTAGCCTCACAGAAAGGACAGAATATTCATATCTGAATCCATAAATTCAGAAATATACTGAAATGAACCAAGTGAGTTAGCAGACCTCCGGTATTACATATGTAGGTGAACATATGCAGGTAAATCCACTTGCTCCTGCTTTGTGAACACTCTGGTGGTTCAAAGAGAAAAGAGGGGCCACTGGCAGCTTGTGCTGCTTTAGTATATCTGCTGACTGAAATCCACACTTCTCCAAACCAGGAAAGATGGAGGTAGGATGCAGAATAATCCTGCATATAAAAGGCAGGTAACACAGCAGTAAGGTGACTGCCAGTGACATCGCTACTCTGTCCCACAGGAATAAGTGCAGAAGAATGTTTTTGTGCACTTTAGTTCCATTTCATTAGAAACTGGCATTGTGACCACTGTTCTGGTTTGCTGAACAAATGCTGAAAGCCACTGTTGTTTCACAAGTGCCTTTGGGTGTTTTACATCCCTCTGGGAAGCACTGGATGGAAAGAAAGCACATTCCAACATGTACTGTATGCATCTGAGCTCAGAGAAATCCAGTGTATATTACCCCAAAACCTCTAGAGTGCCTCTCACAGGGGCAAGAGTGTGTTTCTTCTGTTAGAATCAGGACACACAGATCTGCTTCCTGTGATCTCTGACAGAAGAATATGTTCAGGAGTGTCTGGAAAAAGTAGTGTTAGATGACACCATATTCATACAAGCAAGGGATTGATACTTTCTGATAGGCAACATTCATTCAGTAGAAAGTTTGCCTACAGGTTAGGAGACCGCTGATATAATGTCCAGCAAAGTTAGAGCTCTGTGTGTGGGTTTTTTATTGATGGCCCATTCCTGATGTTCATGGGAAAGACACTCTACCTAGCTGACATTAGATGGCAGGTTCCCCAGCACTCATACACCTTGCTAAAGTACAGTGGGATCAAGGTCACATATTGAAAGTTGCAGTTTGACAGTACCAGGAAAGGAAAAGAAATTTTGTCTTTCTCCTCCAATCAAATCTCATCTAACACCTGACAGCATTACAATGATTATTGCAACTTAGTCCATGTTAAAGACTGGTTTGCCTTCCTCCTTTCCTTCTCTATCACCCCCTGAATATGTAGCCACTCTCTTTGTCATGCAGTTTTTCCTATGCCTGAAATTCAAGCCCATGGCTAATCCACAGCATAGGTTTTCAAGTACAAATCTTGTTTTTCCAAAGGGCTGTAAGAGGCATGTGTCATCTGGGAGAGCATTAAACAGCTGAGTGCTCAGAGGAACTTCAAGACTAGGCGTCTTCTAAACTCTGCATCTTAAGAAATTAAGTATTTTTGCTTTGAGCCATGTTTAATGTCTTGAGCTTCTAGGGGAATAGGAGGGGAAGGTAAGGTGATGGTGAAATATGTCTAGCGGAAATTTCACAGATTTGAATCTTTATGCTCGGTATCGTCAAGGTATAACCAATTTCAAGGCATTCAAGTGGTTACACGAGGTTTAGGGGAGCTCTTCATGCAGTCCTTAAGAACAAGATTTTCAGGTATGCTTAGCTTGAATTTTGATATTTGTCATATCTGATGAACAGACACGGATTCCCAAAACAAGGGTTGGTTTTTTTTTTTCAGAGATACCAGTTGCTTTAGTACATGATATTACTTCCTCTAACTGCTCTTGTCTCCAGCTGAATGAGAACACACACTGTGTCCTGATGATCTGCAGGGCTTGCCAAGGTAAAAACTGGTCTTTCACCTGCAGGGGACATTCTCGTCTCTTCTTTTCTGGGCCATTGAGTGATGGCTGCTGGCTGACATAAGTTCACACCACAGACTCCTCAGGCTTAGGCTTCCAGCACAGCTATCCCTGTTCACCATTTAGCACAGCCAGACTGATCTATTTGGAAAGCAGAATGCCTCCCAATACCCTACAGATAGTCCTGGAACATATTGTAAGGAATATATGCCCTTGAAGGATAAAGAAACAAAACTTGTGGTGCAATATACCACAAGCAAGGCAGAGGCTGCCTCTTGGGTAAAATATTTGACTATACAAGGATCAGATTACACCACACTCTAGTTAACCATAACCAAAATATTTTGACAGAAGAAGACTACAGCGATCTTCTTCTCTTCTTTATGTAAAGTGTCTAATCTGAATTACGTTTCCTGTTCAGTTCCTGGACTGTTGAAAGAGATCATGGTAACCAGATGTGAAGTACATTGAGATTGATGAAAAGTGATGGAGGCAAAAAAAATCACACTCTTCTCCCCCCACCCCCCAGACTTCCCTCCCCCCTTCCTTTTTGATTGAGTTTGATATTACAGACAGAACTTGCATGTGAATCAGACAGGTAATTTATGTGAACAAAGCTTGCAGTGTTCTCGTTACAAGCCAGTTGCTCACAAGTGATCAAATGCTGCCCGTACTTCACTATGTATACATGCAAATCAATGTTATCCTCTATCCCATTCCATTGTAAGAGACTTGCTTTCTCCAAATCAGTATAGTATCTGTCACAGTGTGCCAGAACACATAAGAATGTTGTATCTGGACACTGAAATAAAGCCCAATGCTTTAGAGAATGTTGTCTTACACGCAGACCTCAGAAATTGTGTATCTGCATGTGGAAAAAATTCTCTATTGTCTTTTTTTTCTGTGTTGCTATCAAAGGCAATTGATAAAACAACTATTGATGATCTATTGGTAAAACTTACTATTAACAGTAAATTATTGATAGAAATGCTTATTAAAAAAAATCTCCAGCAAAATTTCACCCTCCACCTTTGAAGTTTCCTTTCCTGCGTGCCCCACTGTAGTGAACTGTCCTGTTTCCTGTGTTCACCCCTAGTGAATTGTCTGTCTTTATCCACATGCTCACCTGGACACATAAATCCAAGGCACCACCTTTGGACCCTAACCCTGTCACTAGAATATTCTCTCTCCATATTACCAGTGCTGGTTTGCTGAACATCCTCAACATGAGGTGATCAGTAGGGCTTGACAGCCCTCAGCAGAACAGCTTAGAGAAATGAAAATGGCGAAGATGATCAGCTCAGCTGTCATAACTGTCCAGGCTTCTCATTCCTAATCCAGCCTTACCTACACCAACACTTCAGTCTTATCTGACGTTTACATTACTGTAGAAATACTCAGGTAAATATTTCCACTACTAACTCCATAATGGCAACCCACAGGCAGATTATTGGTTGTTTCAAAATCAAAACCCACTTAAGGATCCAAAAAGCCTTACTAGACAACTTGAGAGTTCTCCTTTAAGAGGGAGAATTTTTTCTGTCACTACAGGTGCAAATACCTCCTGAACACTGGATAAGAAACCAAAACACCTCAACATTTCCAGCAAAGCAGCTCTTTGCCTTTAGAAAAGACGTGCAAAGAAGGTGAATGTGAAAAACCCCAGAGTGCAACCTCTACCTTGAGGAGTTTTGCATGTTGCAGGGAGTGAAACATATGAAGAAAAGTAGAATCTGCAAGTCATCTGTATGAGCTGACAGGAACACCTCCCAGCTGTGGACACAGAGCCTGCTTGCAAATACTTAAGTAATAACACCACTATTTCCTAAGTCCATCTTATTTCCAGAAAGTCCCACCACATGTTTATTGTGTCAGACAGGGTGAAGTCTGAACTAGATGCCAAAAAGTCATCTGAGTCTGCCCAGAAGAGACTTGGAACTGGACATGACCCTTTTATCTCCTTTGGCAATAGTACTGCAATAATTATAAAAATCTTTTCTTCTGTAGCTGGCAGATAGGCTTCAAAACATACTCTGTGATATATCCAGGTCAGCATATCCAGGCCTTCACTCAATATACCTCATCAAATGTGAGTGTTTTAGTGTGCAAATCTGCCTCTTGGATAGCAGGGTTGACCAAAGGGATTACTGAAAATAGCGTGTCTGCACCCAAAAGAAATTAAAGAACCAATTAAACAATTAGCATATATTTCAAGTTGTGCTGTTAAGTCACAAAGATTCAACATTTTTCTTGCATAAAAATGTAATGTTGATAGTGATTTCCAAGAGACAGAAGACTGACCCTTTGGGCAGCCCTACCCAGTTCATCTATCACGGTTGCTTTGAGTCCAGCAACAGCAAAAGTTTTAGATCTGGAGGAGCTCAGAATCTCCAGGCAAGAGGGTTGTTCTGTCAAAACCAGAGGCATCTAGCTTGTTTTGATTATTGAGGCAGGGAATTCTGTCAGTCTATTTTGCTCAGTTGCTTCACTGACCAGAAATGCAAGGCAGTGGCAGAATCAAAACTAGTGCTTTTGCGGTCTCTTCCCTCTCCTCTCAAAGACACTGGGCACACCTGCGCTTTTGAACATACCAGGAACACCTTTTAGCCCTCTAAGCCTCTTCAAAGACCTGATCTCCTACTGAGGGCAGTCTTAGGTCATTCCCTCCTCTTTGATCATGCTTCTGTTCATTCAGTATCTCCAAATATCTACATGCCACATCAATACTGAGTCAGAGGGGCACAGCTAGAAAAGTTCCTCATGGATCAAAGCATTTCTCTTGACAAGTACAATAAGAATATTCAATACAGGGGACACTGACTCTTTGGGGTCATTTTCACAAGCCAGTGCAACAGAAAGTTACATTCCTAATACATAGCATTTAATATTACAGCAGTAATACTTAATTTTGTCACCCTTTTTTGTTAAAGTATTTTTACCTTTCAGAAAGAAAATGCCTAAAACATCACTTGGAGCATATGAAATCTATGAAATCTGGGAAATGAGAGATGGGAGTCAATACTGCATGTGCTGTATGGGAATTAGCTTGCATTCAGGGTTGTTTTGAAAAAGTGCTGAGATTTATTTTCTACTTCAATAAAATTTATTGACCAGCAATATTGCTCTATCTCAATAAGCTTAATTAATGTTCAGGCCCATGCACTACCTCTGCCCACTTCCAACACATACCTCCCCTTACGTACACTTTTTCTACAGCTGTTTGTATGAGCAGGATGGCTCAAGGGATTATAAATTGCGGAACAACATGGAGCATAATGCCAATATTTGGTGTCTGCACTGGTTTCTGCAATGCACAAGAAAAGCACTCAGGTTCCCTTTGAAGTGTGTGTAAGAAATCATTTTCTTCAGTGGAAAGAAACTGCAATGGAAAATGGTACCACTCATTGAGAACACAAACAGCACCAAACTCCAGAATCTAAGGCACGTGCACCGATTATCTACAAATTATCTGAGATTTTTACCTTCCTCAATCCTTGCAGAATTGCGCCTTGCAGATCATGATTACAAATGTCTCTTCAGATTTTATAGGGATTTATATAGAAATGACACTATAAACACAGAATAGAGCACAGCCTTGAGGCAAATAGAGCTTCTTGCACTGAACTGCAGGGCACTTCTGCTGAAGCAAAGTAGTCATTTCTCAATTATTACGTTAGTGCAAGATAAATATGAGTTAACAGAAGTATCCAGCTGCCAAGCTCAAAAACAAAAGAAAAAGACAACGTCATGTCATAGAGATTTTCCTGCTGCTTAATTCTCCTGTCTGGTACTGTGCAAACACTCACCTTTTTTAATGAGGAAATGGTCCGTAAAGCTGCAAAAATGAAAAATGAGATGTATATTCAATTAGCTGTAGTACTGTTGGCATGACACTTCAGGTCAGCTGGAAAGCTTTGAAAAGCAAGACATTTGCAACTTAAAGTAGAAAATCTGAATGCAAACTCAGCTGACTTAACTGTGAAGCTCTTTTGGCAAACCACTGGAAAACATAATTGAATGTAGCCCTCCTGGGAAGGAACCCTAATAAACTGGAGGACAACTTGTCTGCTAGCATTTTGTTTTCGCCTTCACAGCGTTCAGGTCTTTGTGCGATTACAGAAGTAAGTTTCACTTACAGGAATGATTACCCCACGCAGTTACAGGTAAGGACCTGTTTTATCCTCCCCCTGCAGGTAACATCCATCAAAGAAATGGCTTTCTATACATAGCCTGTTTTCTGTGAGTTTATTTTAAAAGGTTGACCATCATTTTACAGGCACAGGTGACACCTGAACAATTTACTCCGGCATATTTTTGTGCTTACAACCCATACCAGGGTACCAAATGTGATGAGCTGCACACCCGACTGAGCGGCTGCTGTGCAGGCAGAAAACAGAGACACATTTTAGCTGCCAGCCTGTGCTGCACCTGCAGGAACACTAGTTATGCCAGTGACATTATGTATCTACGCAGGAATAAAAGGTGAGGGACATTGCTGTAGGGGAACTCTAAAGGAACACATGATCTCTATTCACTACCTGTGACAATCTACAACCATAATAATCCCTCTGTAGTCAACATGCTTACAGACACCTTATAAATACTAATTCTTTTTCAGCTGCTTGTTTGCCAAATCCTAGGGTATTTGTACCAGCAACATCTACTCAGAAAAATACTGCTACCTGTGATGTGATTGAATACAAATCCCATCTTTGCACAGATTTTCCCATTTAAGGTAGATAATTGTACCAATGCACTAAGACTCCTGATATTCTGTGGCATGTTTTTAATTAGAGTTCTCCCATTCCCCCCAAAATAGCTACAATCTTCACCCCTCAAAACAATAGGTACAACATGGGATAATCCCCTTTCCGTGTTTAGTTATGTTTATAGCTGAGGAGATTATAACATGCCAGAGAGGCTGCACTTGGACCAGGCTATAAGAAGCACAAGTACAGGCAAGACCTGAAAGCAGGCACAGATCTTTTACACTGGAATTTGTTTCCACAATCAGTTTCAATGAACCCTGCATAGCCACTCAGCTAGCAGAAAGCAAACTTCAAATTCAGCTTCCAGCTTGCCTATGGATTCATGTCATGATATTCTGCCATAAGGGATGGCTAGAATCAACTTGGTCTTCTTCTGGATAGTGTCTGAGAGTCCAGCTCCTGGAAGGTATGTAGTATCATTTCTCCAACACCTTGATTTAAATTAAAAATCATAATGTTAAACAATTTCCTTGTTGCACAAAGTGGTGGTAGACGTTAATTTCTGGTTTAGCCTGTGGCATAGCATATGTAATGACTACTGTCTGTCAGTATATTACTGTGTGTGAGAGTGACATAGTGACATTTAGTTCAGGTTCAGTTGAGGACCAGGTTTTTAGGTCTGACAAAACCTTTGCTGGCACAGGTGCAGTCTAAGGGAAAAAACACAGCAGCTTACTCATCTTTCGTGGCTTCAGGGCAGCCGCAGGTCAGTGTGACCCCAGAAAATTGTGGTTACTCTGGCAAGTTAGACAAGGTTTACTAGGAACACTGCACCTAAAAGACTGAGACAAAGCATCACTGAGCAGCTTGAGATGAGAATCAAGACTACTTTCTTTCTTCCCCTTTTCTTACCCTTTTAGTATCTCTCAAACCGTATCTGAGGCATTAATCTCCTCTGAACTGCAGCAAGCGTCACTTTTCTTTGTACTATTGAAATCCCTTACAATTGCTCTGTTTTGTTCCACATCAGTTCTTACAATTCTTATGCAGAATTAATCTAGTAATTTCAGCATTTTCCCCCCTTTCATTTGTCCCAATTATGTTAATGACTATGAACATTCCAGAAAAAAAAAAAAAGATACATCTGAAGTGCTTCAGACAGGCTGGCACAGTAGTCCCTGGAGGTGGTTTTAGATGCTACAGATTGGGTTCACATTTTCCTGCCATAGTGGAGCACTAAGAAAAACAATGTCCCAACTGGCACAGACAGTTGTGTTAGACAGCTGAAATTGCCCTGTACTTTCTCAGGTAATGCCCTGGCTGCATCTGACAGTGACTGTTCTATTCAGGCTTGCTTTCTATGCTTTTCTTTCACAAACAGGGACGTTAGGGCTGTATTCTATCTTGAGTACAAACAAAGAAGTCACAGCCATCTATACGTCCTTGCTTTGTTTTTCACCCAGTCCTATTCCATATCCAGTTCTAGGAAATCGTTTAATAATGCCAGACTTCCTGCACTGACCACATTTACACTGTGTCATCAGGCTTTACTGAGCGTGCAACCAGAAATGCAGAACACTGCCTTCTACATATAACTGTACTTCTTGAGAAAGGTATTTTAAATGTGTTTAATCAGAAAGTAGAAAGATAAAGAAGTGGTTATTTATAATGCTTCTCAAAATGCTTAGTAAACTGCTAGGAATCAGATCTCTGAAAGCACTGTCAAACAGGTTTACTTATTATCTAATAAGTCACTGTGAAGATTATAGTGATTGCTGCTACTCAGGCCTGGAAGATGGAATGGCTGGAACAAATCAGTAACACACAGTAAACTGTCATATAGCATCTTCAAAAGAATGACAGAAGCCAGGAGAATGGGAGCAGCAGCAGCATCTCAGAAGAAATACTATCATGGAAGAGAATATGCTAAATAGCACTGAGCCAGCAACAAAAATGTGAAGTGACCAAATGCAAGGCTGAAACCATTATTCAGAAATTCCCACTCAAAACACAAGAGAAACCTCTCACTCACACACCTGATATTTCCAGAGTGAGTAACTGTTCAGCAGCACTCTTGATTTTGAGTATAAGGCAACTGGGAAGCAGACCACAGATGGAATAGGTCAACCGTAGCTAAGCTGCATTCCACTGAAAACTCTACAAACTCTTCCTTGAAATAAGTGGATCTGTGCCAGTTTGCCGGAGCTGCAGGCCTTTCTCTGCCATTTTATACATCTTGAATATTAAGATCAAACCAGATTTCATCATATGTTAAGGCAAAAGCGTTGACAAATAATTTACCAATTTAAGTTAATATTCAAAGGGAAGTAAAGGTATGAAATCAACCTTTCATTTGGCAACTGGTCAGCCAAAGAAAAGCATGAGCAAGTCATTCAGCAAAAATGGTAACAATCACCACAATGGCTCCAATGGAACTAAAAAAATTGAACCAAACATAAATTAGTTCACTTACTAGCAACATTCAAAGAGTGACATCTGTGTCTGATGCAAATAAACCGCTCCAAGGTATACAGCCTAACTTTGTGTTAACCTGAAAATTTGTGTCTCTCTGTTGCAGTCTCTTTCTAGACAGTTGGAGTAGAACATTGTTTTGCTTCTGGGGATTTTTTTTAACTTCAGTTCAAGAAAACAGTAACTATTTTAAGCTTTCCTCATAAGTATGAAAATTGAATCACATTTCCCAGAGTTTACTGAAGTCAGTGAATGTTTAAGTAAATAAGGGTAGATTTATTGCTTTTAATGGAACAATATAAAAGTTGGCTGTTTCCCTCAGGTCTAGGTACCCTGAACAGTCATAGGCCAAAACACGAAGACGTGTGTGCTGTCTCCTTTGGGTAACAATTTACCTAAATCCTAAATGTAAAAGTTAAGAAACTCCTTCCTTTTTTTTGTTCATTTGTAAAAATGTATTCACTTACTCTTGGGGTACTGCAGAGTATTTTTCCAAAAAAAAAGTTGGGCTGCAGTATGGCGCATCAAACTGCAGATCCAGTACTGTCTGCATTTCCATCCACTCTTCACATTAAGAAAAGTAACTGGTGCATTTTTCAGAGTAGCTTGCCTAAACAGTACTAGAGGGCAGGCAGTATTTTTGAACTAAAGAGAGGAAAGCAAATTCTAAAGCCAAATGTCTTCCCCTTAGGATGTTATAAGTAATGTCCCATTAGGCCTAGGCCAATTACAGTTTCAGATGTTATTGCTTAGGAATTATAACTTCATACCACAAAATGTCTTTCTATTACTCATACAATAATGCATTGCATTTCTAAAAACAATTCTGGATCAATAGCCAATAAAGACCATCAAAAGGATGCAAAGGTGTATAATCAAGCTTTTATCTTGCTTTGGCAACTTCTAGGATATTAATATTTCATGACATATATTAAGAGAGTTGTTTTTTTTCTGAGTTTATGCCTAATGTAGAATTCTCTAAAGTGAAATATTTGCCAGTGGCAATCTCTTTCATACAATATTAGCATATCCAATTCTTCCCTTGTGGGATGTTTCAGCATAGAATATTAATTCACAATTAGGTAATGTACTCATTTTAGCAATCTCCTGTGTTCTCATTAATTAAAAACCTGGTACGATCACTTGTAGTCTATTCAATTTTACTTTGTTTACTTTGCTTTGACTTTTTTCTTTCTTTTTTTCCCCCTACCTTGTTTCCAGAGTGATGCTGCTTTTTACTAGAAAACTTCTACCAATGCCTGCCCCATATCCAGTACAGTATTCAGCAGTTACTCACATGTATGGATCCAACAGCTTCAGGCAGGATGGTATTTTTTTTTAAATTTGGTATGGTGTACTTATCTATATTAATATAAATATAACTCTAATGTAACAATAACTTTGCTTTGCTGCAGAATTTGTTTTATTGTCATTTTTTTTCACAGTTCAGGGTTTAAAACCATTTCAATTTCCTTTTTTTTCTCCTCAGAATGAGTCATGAAATTTCTACAAAATTGCATTCTCACTGAAATTCTCAGGTGAATTGTTCAAATTATGACCTGCTCACCTCCCTGTTATATAGATAATTGTGTTACTTAAATCTACAAACAAATTTTGATTGAGGAAATGAAGAAATCAAGTATAAGACATGAAATACTGGAGAATCATCCTTCGATAGGTCTCACTACATGTTCAGTTCTCATGGAAAAAGAAAGGAGTCATTGTAATGAATGCTACATACACAGAGTAGTAGGTGAACAAAGATATAAAACCTGTGTCAGCTCTCAGAGGTTACAAACTCCTATTTCATAGTTATTGCTGGCTAGGACAGAGATTCTGGTATTAAACCTCAAAGTTTGAACAGAATTTTCTTTTTTTAAAATATTCTTTTAAGCAGATTCTTTGACCCTTTCAAAAGGGTCAAAACATTTTGGAACAATTTACTAAAAGGTGGGGTTTTGTATTTTTCTGTAAGTTAATGCTAATAGCTCTAGTCCTTTCTATATTTAACAGCTTGCCTGTAGGATTTTCTTTGCTATACATCTTCTTGTCACAAGTTTTTATGATCAAACTTTATATCAGCAGTTAAAGGATGGAACAAACTATTTTAAAGATGAACTTCAATAGACTAAAATACAGGATTTTTAAAGGAAAGTAATTATCAGAGCAATATCTAACTTACACTCTACTAAGCCAGAATGTAAAGCCCTTCAAATAAAAGGTTATTTGTTAAATTTTTTTTTTGCTTATCGTGATGGCCCTTTTGTTTTGTTTATTTTTCTCTTTCAGGATGCTTTTAAAACCAGATTCTGATGTATCAAACAGGCTGCTCCCATTTATTCATTTATTATAACATATAAGTGACAGGTTCCCTTGTGTTTCAGAGAAAAAAAAATGTCATTAGAGCAAAATTTACAATGGGAGACCAAAAAAAAATACACTGTCAACATTTATTTGTCAGCTGAAAGAAAACAAGGTGAGAGACCAGATAAGAGGCAGATGGAGAATGAAAGAAGACAAAGAAACGTGCCAGTAGGTATTGCAAAAATAGTTGAGCCTGGAAACCCTAATACCCAGAGACTGTATGTTTCTGATAAAGCAGATGAGGCTCTAGAAGAGAAGAAAAAAATTAATACGTGACTGAGTGTAAGAGAAAACAGAAATATGCAGACTGAGGGCCCCACCAAAAATCAAGTTCCTCTTAAAAAATTGCAAGCCAGAATATCTCAGGAAAATTAATGAGAAACACAGGCATCCAATGATCAGGTTAAAACCAGGAAAGCACTAATAGCAGGAGGTACTTTGGAGAAATTGTGGACATCTCACTAGCCATGAATTTGCAGTGTAATAGGACAGAGGGGGAACATAAAAGCCAAGCAACAAACTCTGGCAGCTAATCACAAAGTAGAGAGAAAACAGTTCCTTATCGACAATCTACATGGCTCTGCTACAGCCATCTCTGGAGTATTTCATTAATTAAGGGTAACTTATGGCCAAAAAAAAAAAAAAATATATATATATATATATATATATGTGCTGTGAATGGGGAAAAGAAAGAAAAAAAGCCCCACCTTACTGGGTTAATTTGGGCTGGTTTATGGGACTGAGTGGGACAGACTTAGGAGAAAAGATTAATTAGATACAGTTAAGTTTGGGGGAACTAAAGTAAACAGGTACAAACTGGCACAAACACTAGAAGCAAAAAATGTCCTTGTAAGATGACCAGAGCAGATTCCAGATATCTAAATGTCCTTTTGGAAAATTACCCGAATGCTGTACAGACAGCAACACAAATTTTCTGCTCGTAGCCCTCAATCTGGTTCTTATTTCAGCTCCACTAAAACCACTAAACTCTCCACGATCTCTCTTGGCAAGCAGTTCTTCCCCACCATCAGTAATCTGGAGATATCAAGAAAACTCCAAGATACTTTTCCAAGGAAAGGAGGAGGTTTAGGGTGGAGGAGGACCATAGAAACAAATAGATATAAACAGCTCAGTATTTATACTCATGAACACTGAATCAGGAAGGTATTTGCTGACCCTACTCAAGCAGTGTCCCACAGGAGGTGGCCCCACGCGTCTCTTCAAGAACTGCTCAGCTTTACCCAGACACGTCTCTCAGAGTTTGAGTGAGGCTGCAGAGAACCAGCTCTCCATCAGCAGTTGTACTGTGCCATCTGCGTGCCTGAGCCTCTCGCCCAAAGTCCCAGGCTCCTCTTTGGGCTGGAATGCAACCCTGAAAAGCAGCAAGAGCACACTGGGCTGTGATGGACTGAAGGCACTTCAGTTCAGTATCATTTTCCTGAGATTCAGCTGTGCAATAAGGAGCTGCCGCAGGTTGTCTTCCCCTGACTCCCTGGACTGAGTGCAGCTCCCGCGTAGTTGGCAGCACATTGTGGGGAAGAGGAACTGAGACAGTTTGGGCACAGTCACGGCTGCTGCCACGGCAGTGTGGGCACCCTCAGCTCTGCGTGCAGTCGTCCACTGAACTGGCTTCCTGCAGACTACACAGGAGGTGGAAGTAGGTCATTTGCGAGTAGGTAACAGAAAAGCAAGACTGTGACTGATTGTATTAACTAATGAACACAGCAGAAGAGAGAGATTCAGGGAAAAAAAACCCATGCCAAAGACAAACAAACAAAAAAACCCCCCAACCTTAAAACTACATTTTAAATATACAACAGAATCTTCCGAAGCTCACTTGACATAAAGGCTTGGCTTCTCTCCACAGTCTCAAACAAGTGGTTTTTACTTCACCCTACAAGTAAAGACTGTGGTCTTTACATGTCCCTTAAAATGATGTTTGAATCTGGGGGCCAGAACTGCTAAATTCCCTCAGCAACTCTGTTAGGGGTTGCAAAGAGTGCTTCTCCAATACTGAAAAAAAAAAAAAAAAAAAAAGAGGGGAAGGAAGATTACTCTGTATCCATGGCTACATGACTGCACACCATATCATCAATACCATGTCCCTGAGCAGCTGAGAGTGTCTGACATATTTTGGAATTTTAATGAAACCCACCAGGGAATATCTGATAGGTAAAACATCTGGAAATCAAAAATCCAAGGAGTCGTATAAAACTCAAGTGAGGACTGCTTCAATCCTTATTTTTGTCACACCTTTATGTATTTTTAAGCACATTCCTACCTTTAAAGTTAGCTCTGCCAAACCTGCTGTCAGAGCAGTTTGGTTATTACCCATTCCTGATGCTATCAAGCTGACCTGTGGTGAGGCAAGGCTGTCAGCGTAAGCGGATTCCAATGTACAGTAGTTGAAATAATAAATGATAGGGGCTATACACCAGAGAAAACCGTGATTATATCATCACTCCAGTGCCCATTAAGCTCGGTAATTTCTAGCTATTTGAATAACTGAGATGTCATTTCTGCAATATGTGTTTTCTTGAATGTAATAAAATCCACCATTTTAACACTGATTGCTTCTCAGGACCTAACTGGACTGTTATCTAAATAAACATTTCAGGAGGTTACTTACCTCTATCAGATTTTTAATTCATAATGTGAAGCTATATTGTTTTGGAAATGACAAGCACTCAGTTACTCTGTGTCTGCCAGTGACCACAGCATCAGGATTTATACCAGGAGACTTTCCAAAGCCTGGGAAGTGCTCAGGCTCCTAAATCTCTCACTTTCAGAAATCTTGCAAGGTCTGGCTCTGAGAAGTTCCCACACTGTCCACTCTTTGGACTAGCATAGAAGTACAGAAAAACTGTACTTTTAGCACTTCTACTCTTCTTCTGCAACTGGAGAATGCAGTTAACTGAATTATCTGAACCTTAGATGGGTTTACATTTAATTTGAAGATATTTTTGGAAAGCGTCTTTTATTTTTCTGGGGCTAGTTCTTCCTGCGTGAACTCGTAAAACATATGGAAAAATGTAAAAGTGAATTTCACCATCTATCTGTACCAGAATGTACCACACAGTCAGGGCAGAATTTAATAGGGAACTGCTAGGAGGCTTCCCAAGGATTGCACTGGGCTTTATATTAGATTCTGAGAAATCCAAACCCCTCTTTTCTCTACTTAGCCAACTTCCACTTCTAGTTTTGTGTCAGACGAGTCATGAAAAAGAGAACTCAACTCTGCTGAAGTAAGGGCACCCAGGATAATCATCCAGGGAAGAGATCTTAATACATAATTGCTCTTGGGGAGAAAACGTAAAGAAACTCTTTCATCTTTGACCCAGAAGTAGCTAATGAATCCGGATGGAAAATAATGTTTCTAATTGGAGAAATGCATGCTCAAGAACCATCTGAATGTTCATTTATGAGCTACGACTATGAATTAGCTGGAAATCTGGCCCAATGTAATTTAAAAAAAAAAAAAATCGAGAGCAGGAAGCAAAATGTAAACCAGTCCTACCAAAAAACTGATGACAGAAACGCTACACAATGGAACAGAATGAAAGGACAGACTGCAGATGCAAAATACACTTACGTCTTTTCAAAACCAAATAAATGGAGGACAGAAATCTTTCAATCAATGCTTGCAAGTTACAAGGAAAGGATGTGTATAAAAATGCTTGCTAGTGTTTGTGGGAGGGGAAATTTGCAAGTAGCGCCTCCCTGGAAGTGTTAGTTTTTATCTGAAAATACGGAATAATAAACCAAGCTTGAGCAATTTTAGATTTTAATCAAGACTTAGAGCTAAGAAACTGACTATTTGACAGTTGAGACTCCACTGTTCCAAATATATTCACAAGCAAAGGTTGCGGATAGCAGAAAGAGATTAAAAAATATTTTGATCTCTTTCTTTCTAATATTACTGGCTTCAGCAAATTTATTCCTGGTTTATTCACTGTTAATGAGAAAGGAGAAGGAAAATTTTTGTATTTAGTTTCTAAACACGTGTTTTTCACTAAAAAAGGTGAAATATGTCTATTACTCAAGATTAATTTCATTCTGACCTGTTAATTCTCACTGGATTATGGCATTCTTTGTTTATATTCTTCTGTACTTACCTGTAACTGTCAGATCTGAAGTGCCACTGGGTTTAGAAAACAAACATTTAAAGGAAAATATTTTTGTATCTTGCTAATGCTCTGTTTTCCACCAGTCTTTCTATGCTGAGCACTATAGTATGATACTTCTCCATTTTCTTGAGTTAGAGTGGTATCCCAGAAAAAGACAAAAAGGTAAGATCAGCAACCAGAAGATAGCCTGTTTTCTGTGTTATTTTCTGTTTATTTTCCAGATGAGCCCATGAGAATGACCAAACAGGTTCCCACTGCTGTTCTTAGCCCAGATCTTCAAGTTATTTCAAGATATTAAGCAACCTACACAGTCATTGTGGAGGCCTTCCACTTCCTTTATACTCTTTTTGTGTCAAGTTCAAGTTTGAATTTTTGATCTTATGGAATGTTAGTACAGCTTCCAATGTAAATCTCCCCCAGTAGCTACCCAGGAGATGCTGGTGCCCTAGAAACCCTGAAACTTTGAGAAAACCATTGTGTAGGAGAATCCTAAGATACCCTGTGCCACCACTGATATAGAGGTAGTCTCATATTTCTTTGCACCTATTTTAGACTTGTTTCTATTTTATCATCTTCCTTTCCTTTGGTAAAAGTGTCAGTCTCCCCACTTACAGTCCCAAAAGTGTCAGTCTCCCCACTTACAGTCCCTCAAATAGCTGCATATATTTCGACAGCTGAAATATTTTACGTCTGAGTTTTACTGCAAAAGGCAACAATCCTGAAGACCACATTTTATAAAAACCCAAGATAAACAACTTCAAGTTATAGCAAATTTAATCCTTTCTTAGGCCTGATTTAAGAAAAAACTTACACCGAGACATAAGGACAAGTAATACTGAAGTCTGGATGATGAAATCTGCAATGACTCATTCCTCTAGTAAAATAGTCTCCTACAAGTACTACACATTTTTTAAAGTCAGTAATTTGTATCACTAGAAAGTTAAGGAAAGCCACATTTATGTGGGATGGAGATAATCTGGATCTAAAATGAAAGATGTGACTCATAATAAATGACAGTTATGTATTAGATTGCATTTTTTTTCTTTCTTCTTCAGTTAACCAAAAAATTATTGCAATGTTATTACTCTATTTTTCTGAAGAAATACCTCACTTCCTTCTCGTCTCCAACATTATCCTTCTCCAGTTTTCAAGTTGGAATATTGAGAAATGTATAAAATCTATCTTACCATTTACAAAAAACTATAGTTGATTAGAGGAGCACTAGAAGCAATGGTGCCGAATTGTAGCACATCTTTTCAATCACTAGAGGCTCACACATACACGCAGAGACCACAACAAATAATCCTGTTCCTGTTCCTGTTCCCTTCCTGAACAATCTGTTTGGCGCCAGCACAAGGACTCCATATGTTCTAAACTTCCACGGAGAACCACTGCATCCCACCTTTCTGTCCATGGCATATGTTTTGGAAGAGGCGTCCTGCCAGAGGAAAAGGGAACACCTCAGCTCAAGACCTGAAAGCTCTTAGCACGGATGTGGATGCTACTGTCAGAAATCCCAGTATCTTAATAATCTAAACGTCACCTTCCAGAACATTAGCCATGCAAGCACACGCAATTTATTGGTAAATTCAATACAATGTATGACAATGAGTAAAATGGATACCCTGAAAGACTTTGAACGAGGAAAATCAAGCAAATTCAGTTACGCTTTGCAAAAGAAATACCCAGAGTTAGACAAAGGTCTAAAAGGACTTGACCTCTTTCTTCACTGCTTCAAACACCTTTTTGGGTCCAGGGCAGAGCTCTGTGGAAACTCTAGAAGTCATGCCTCTGCCTGGGGACCCTTTCTTCATGATCTAAATTGTATTTCTCTGCTCTCACTGTTAAATAGGGCTCTCTGATTGTGACATTGCACATCTTTAGCAGTTCCTCACCTTGTCCTCCAAAGTCTGCAGTTGGTATTGGCACCTCTTTCCCTAGCTCTTGCTTTGCTTGCTGCCTCACAGTCTTTTGTACCATTTGAAAGAAGATGAGCCCTCCTATGATATTATCACGTTTTCATTCCCTCAGGGCAAAGGTCTAGATGCTCTATTATTGTTCCTAGCTATTAGCTGAAAGACATATCAAGGACATCCCCGCATGCTTCATGCCAGGAACATGGAGATAGCCCCCATGTAAGAAGATAAACGGTTTGTGAAATGAAATCAGTCTTCAAATTTTGGAAACTAGTGTCCAAAGCTAACACTCCAGAGCACGTCATTGTATTTTCCATCCTTAACATTTACTTGACTTTGGATTTGAGGAGAATATCTGCTCTTTAAAGCATGGCATCTGTGTTCAGACACCAGATCCATTAACTGCATTGACAGAGTAGGCAGAAGGAACAAAGACCAGAGAGAGTAATCCCTCACTAACGGAAGATGTCATATCTCCACAAAATCAATTTGTTGAGCTGACAGCCTGTCTATTGCTTTTGGTGAAAGTCACAACACCATGGGTAATAGTTTCTCAAAGGTGAATTATCTTCTCTTATATATGAAAATTAGTCACATCATAATTGAAGGCATTTTAAAGCCAGTATTTGACTGCATACTAGCAGTCCTTAGCCATGTGAAATAGTTTTTCCTAGTTGTGAGTTCTGGGACATAAGCTGCAAGAAGCAAACACACAGACCATGTACGTCAATGACCTTACCATCATAAGACCTATTTGGGGCTGATTCTGTTTTCTGAAACAAATCTAGAGTGATGTTTTCTGTCAAGTTAATTGCAGCATCCTAAAACAAATAAGCATAAAAAAAAAAAAAAAACTTCATTCCTTTTTAAAATCTAATTTCAAGGTTATTGAAGTATTCTCAGAAATTTCTATCTTCTAATGGCAGAGATCCCAAAATGCATTGCACAAAGGGCTAGTGGGGACTACATTTCCTAGATGCTGTAGAGCTTACTTGCAGCATGCACAAACTTCAATAAATTAAGTAGTTTATGTATGTTAAAACTGGCTTATTGTGTATGTCGAAGCTTTAGCAGAAGAGTGCCACAAGAGAATCAATTAATGGGAGTCTATTCAAAGGTGTAAATTAAGATAGCTAACCTTAGTTACTTTAAATAGCTTCTTAACAGGCAAGGTACTATGTAGATTCCATTTCCCACTAGTAGGCATTAAGTGATAGTAGAACATCTAAGTGAATCAAATTATTTAAGAATTTAAAGTTTATAAAAAGGCCAGAGTATAACTTTTACATTAACCTTTTGTCTCAGACCTGAATGTTTTTAAACAAGTAATTCTGAAATTAATAATCCGTGTGTTTGTTGATTCATTGTTTTTGTCCATTTTGTGAAGCTTTTTTTCCTTTAATATTTTGGTTGCTGTATCCTCCACACAGAAGTGGGAAGAGCTGCTATTTGGTCAGGTGGAACACACAGCTGCATGGCCGCTCTTCCACAGCACATGGCACAGCAGGGAAGCTGAAGGAGGATACAGTCTCCTGAACCTTTTAATACAGCTGCCTCCCAAAAGCATATTTCAAATAAACACAGCAGATGCAGAAGGCAGACATTGCACTGTTGATGCACCTCAGTTTGAGAAAAAAGCCTCCTTACTGTACATCACAATGAGCATGCTAAAGAATTAAGATCATCACTGTTTGTCATGCCAAGAGAAGGGATTTGGGTTGATAAGAGTTACTTCTGTCTTTGACACCTGTAGACTCTGGCTTCCCAAGATTTATAGCTCAGATTTTATTTGCCTACAGTCTCTGACCTCTTAATTTAGAGCTGTCTTAGGTGAATACATCTCATTCCAAGACAATTCCTGATGGCAGGAATGTGATGCTATCCCTACATTTTGTACAAGGGATTACTTTCTTAATTTGGTGTTTGGAAAAAGAATAGCAACTAGTAAATTGTTTTGATTGAAGACATCCTTGAACAAATCCTGGAAAGCACTATGGACTGAGGAACATTTGGTCTTGCCACAGGCTCCTCAGGAGACGGGGAGAAGCCAAAGAATTATTTTTTGCTTCCCGGTATTACTGTGTGTTGGGTCAAGAGAGAGTTGCTGCCTGCAAATAGCAAGAAGCACACACCCAAAGAAGAGTTAAGAACAAGATATGGGGAAAATCACCGTTCCCTTAACCTTTTCACCAGGTGTCAATGATTTATCAATCAACTTCTCTTTCAGTGCATTCCCTCTGGGGGCAAAATTGCTCCACTCAACACCTAAATGCTCATGAAACACCTAGACTTCCCAAGTATGTCTGGTAAGAAGACAGTGGAAGATTTTATAGTGAGTAATTTCTTTCTCCTCCCAAGATATTGGTTCATCCAAAATCAATGTTTTTTCTAACAGAAAGCCTTAAGACTAATTTTAAGTTTTCTTCCTTCCCTAGAAATATACTTTGGAAATGATAAAAATATTTCCCAGGAGTGAGGAATGGGAGATTGTTTTCTTCATCAAAACAAAGTTTTGGGTTTTTAATTTGGCATTATTGTTATTGTTTTATTAAACTATTAACTACTGCAACTATTTTTAATGTTAAAAAGATAGAGGAAGTATTTTGATAAACAACAAATATCTTAGATTTCATTTAATTATTTTTTAAATAACTCTCTGTCTTAAAATAAAACAATATGATATATTTCATCTGTGAAAAATTTTCACAAGGTAGAAAAAAAATCTTCTGCAGGTATAACCAAGCTGCAACATGGAGGCTCCTTTGCATAATGGTTCTTTCCCCAGTTTTTCTTTGAATCCATTCCTATCTATCCTAAGGGCAGGTCTTATTCATGTCATACAGTTGAGTTCTAAAAAAACCTGTTTCAGGTTTTTACAGCTGAAAGTGGGTGATTTCTTCATGCAGGCAGTCGGATATTTAGGATGTCTAAAAACAAGCCTGATCTAAGCAAGATTTTTAGGCTGTTTCTTTAGTTAACAGCAAATTAATATCAGCTGTACAGGGTGTTGGTTCAAGTACAGAGTGTTGGTTCAAGAACAGTGTCTAAAATATATGGGATTAGTTATCCTGAAGACTTGCCGACAGGCTGACTATAGAGCACGCCAGGTAAATAGGTCAGACTAGATGAACAATTCTGAGACATCTAAAGTTATAAGAGACTAATACCTTGTCTCCTTCTCAATGAAATTAATGAAAACATGGAGGATTTCTTAACAGTATTTACGCTAAGTTTTTTAAATTCCTAAACAATTTTAGGGTTTTTTTCCTGCCTTATATTTTTGAAAATGTTTCTCACTAACAAAAGAAAGCTTTTGTTTTCCTAAATCATTTGACTTTATTATTTGAACTTGGCATCACCCAGCAAACCTGGTTGAGCTGTCACACTGTCTTCACAGGACTCTATGAGGAAAAAAAGAGGAGAATATTGTCCCCACTTCACGGAAGAATACATGAGGGCATATATAGATGAAATGGTACTCCAGGTATTCTAAACCTTTGAAAAATTATCGATAGAATACCAGATGGCTGGTAAACTCCCATTAGAAATAGAAATTAAAATTAAATAGTAGCCCAGAAGATATCACCCCATGCAGCTATATAGAGACTCTTAACTGAGGAGTTCATGGATTCTTTTTTTGGTACTGCTTATTTTCTGATTGTGAGTGATCTCTTAAATATGCACGCTTGTTAAACACATTTATGTAGCAGATTATGTCAAAACAAGTAACATAATTCTTAATCAAAGCAAACCTGGTTTTCTCCTTTCTTTTCAGTCCACCAACATAATGGGAGAGAAACAACCTCTATTAGAGAAATCAAGCATCTGAAAAGTAAAGCCAAGTCAAAAGTAGCAGAAACAGTGCCACTTTATGTTCATCTTCCACGTCTGAGCTGTCAACCTTTCAGTCTCTGTTCTTTGAAAGGGAGCACAAGAACTGTCATTTAATAGTCAAGGGATATTAGCAACGAAAGAACTATCATTTAAATAAAAATAAGAGTTGTGAAACTGATGTTGCAGCTCTATGATCTCCAGTTAAGTTTTATTTTGTATGTCAGGCAATGATATTTCATTCAGCAACTCTAAACCAGATATGAATGATAAAATTCAACACACCTTGTGTTTAGACCTCTGGCAAGAAACATAGACTGAGAGGGTGTGTGGCAGGCTGCCTCGATGACTGACACAAAGCAAATGCTAGATTTAGCATGCTTTCATTTGCTGGCTGACCCAGAAGAACAGCACCTCAGTGGGCTGACAGTGTTTTTTATATCTCCGCTCTCTCGATTATAACGTCACATCCCATTTAGCACTCCAAATTCACAGCCATTTACGGACACCACCCAAGCCGAGGCAGTCAGCTGAAAGGATACAACCCTCTGGTTGTTACTATTAGCTATCAAAGTTCTGAAACATTGTCATCTTGTGGCAGGTTGAGGACATAACAAGGGAAACAGCTGCTTCTCCAGGGTATTTCCCTGGCCCTGGAAACAACCAGCCTGCCTGGGGAGATTTTGAGTGCAAGGCACATGTAGAAATTGGTGCAGGGGAGTTTCCCTAGTGCCATTGTGTGGCCAGACTGGGACAAACTATATCACAGCTGGCTTACATCACTGGATCAGATCTTCAACTTGTAGCGCTGTGTGTTAATTCCAGGTGTAGCAATGCTCATTAAATGCAAAGCAATTTAGCAGTTAGACCCACTTGCTTTTTCATCTGAGGAAGTACCAGCAGTTTGCATATTTGTAGCTCGCTACATATATAACTAGCCAATAAAAATTAGACCTGACAGAGGTTAAAAGGTGAGTGACTAGTAACCTAATGCTAATAACTGCTGTACCATCCTACATTTTCCTGCTTGGTTTTAGGAGAGATCCTACTGGAATAGTTCTGCTATCTCTGATTTGCACTGTCACATGCCTTCTTCCAGAGCATCTGAAGGACATGCTAAACTCAGCACAGTTCTTCCCAGAGATTACACTGTGTGCACTCATTATCCAACAGAACAGTGTGTCACCTAACCTTGAGTCATCACTGAGTCAGTTTTAGCTCTTCAAGACTCAGTGCCATAACTTGCTACTCAAAGTTCCTGAGTCATACAGGAGGAAAGAACAGGAGAGACACAACAAAACTTCTCTTTACACAAACACCTATTGACATGCCCAGGTCAAGGGAACATCTGTCAGGGTGCATTGTAGACAAATCTGGCCCCATAGAGAAGGAAACATTCAAACATGCCCAGCAATATACCAATGCAGCAATTCAGATATTAGAGCAAATGTCTGGATTCAGCAAATTTGATTGCCGGTGTCAGACTGTATGTCTCCACTGCCTATGAAAACGCGGGTTTCAGCAACCTGTGTCTGCCTTCTCCCATTGCCAGCTCTTTGCTAACACATTTGTAGTAGAAAACAGAACTTGCACACACTCCCAAGCTCTTTTGTATGAAATCATGTTACTTACTTACACTAAAAGTGATCTCACAGCATCACATCTGGATTAAAATAAATACTTGAAGGCTTTACTGCTTCCTAAAGACTCAAGCCCAAGGCCATTTGGTCCACCTCATAATAAATAAGAATTTCCACTTCATATGTCACCTGATGGTGGACTGTGGGTGGAAGACTCATGGAAAAACTAACAATAGCCTCTTGATATGTATAAAGTGAATAAATTCTTTATTTTGTCTGAGAGGAAAAAAGAGCCACCACCACAAATGCAGGTCAAATCAAGAGCTGAGCAATATCAGTAGGGAGAGGTCCAGAAGCGAATGAAAGCAAATGGATATAGCTGTTTTTTTCCATTGGAGATGCATGCAGGCATGTGTATGCATAAACTGAGACACAGAGAAATATCACAGAGAACACAACAGAAAGTCAAAGGCAGCTAGTCGTTGTGTAACCCTGACCAGAAAGAAACTCAGGAGTGCTTTGTGAGGGGAATGCAGACTGGAAAACAAAGGAGTATGGCCAGGAATTATAAGAGAAAAAGCATTCTGCTCTTTGATTTCTACTGATCTGGGGAGACAAACTTTTACATACTTTATTAAATATGATTTATCAAATCAATGTAATATTGTCTTCTACCTAAAGATTTTGTCCCAATAATAGCAACCTGCAGAAGCTTCAGTATTTGCCAAATGCTAGGAATGCAAAAGGCAGAGATGTATCACATTTAGGCTCATGTCTAACACTACTAAACTGCCTGTGAGAAACATAAGGCCACAGTTCTGTGCTAACCAGGGTCAGACTTGGACTTTCTGGGATCGCTCAGCCACATGACCCTGACCTGGATTAGGAAGGTAGGCAAAGATTGTTTATGCCACTCTCAGTAGAGGAGAAAGTATCTGGCTGTGAGTAACATCAGAACTGAGAGTCAGATAATATCTGAGCTGGAATAAAATCTACTGCATAATTGCCTGCCTCAAAAATCCCTTGAGCACACTGGAAAAGTCAGGGTTACTTTGAACCAGTTCCGTGCCATACCATATGGCTGTGACATTTTAAATCCTACATTTAAATCCTGGTTCTAAAACCGAATTTTCTGTTCCTTGCAGCCACAGCCTAAGGAATAAAAGAGCAGGAAAACACTGCAAAGATAGCAGCCAGCTAAGAGGCAACATTAAAGCAGAAGTATGCCTCAAATCCCATCCCTCTATGGGGTTTATTGAATATAAATAGAGTAGCAGGAACAGAACAGAGATGCCTCAAGCACTTCTGTATCGTGTTTATTATCTGGCATGATGCACATTTATTTATTCCACATAAAACAGAAGCTTTAACAGAGGGAATGAGAACATCTTCAGTCTGGCCACAGTAGTTAATCCCAGGTTCAAATCACTTCAGAAAGATGAGAAAAGTTAAATCCTTCCCATCATCACCATGAAGTCTGAGCTATAATTAGTAGATGAATGACTAAAAGAGGAATGAGATGGAGATGGAGTGAGCTCTTCCAGGGATGCTCCATATGAAGCCCAATTCAACAAGTAGCAGTGGAGCATGCTTACCAAACAGTCACAGAGGGAAGCTAAACAATTTGGGAACCCAGCTCAGACCTCAATCCCTTAGGGAGCTCCACTGTGATAGCATTCTGCCCTTTAGCTATCGCCAGTGTGAGGCACTATGTAGCAAGACTACCAATCCAAATTTTGGATCTATTAAGAGCAACAGTGAGGTGGATCCTCAATTTCAGGTGCTTTGGGACAATGAGAACCAAATGCCTGGACGAGAACAAGGGAATACAGCCACTGCCTGCTGCAGCCTTGGAGAGTACCAGCTCTTCCCTCTAACTGCAAAAATTGCACTGTGGATTCTTGCCTATCGTGACTTCCTTGTAGCATGGAGGTTACGTGTTTGGGTATGAGAAGGTGGATATTTCATAACATCCTAGACAAATCTCTGGTGTAAAGTCTGTCACGACCAATAAAGTTTTACCATGGAGGAATTATGATTCAAGGAGTTTCAGGACTAAGGGAAGCAAAGGAGAATGTGTTCACTGCTTAAAGGACAGTCTAAATGTTATTTTTCCAAAGCCATTCATTAATTTTTTTCACCCATGAGAGTCATACTCCTATAAACGCTGTCTCATATATTTAGAGGCATAAAAGGTGACCGGCCTCTTCTTAAATGAATGAAAACAATGTTCCTTTCTAATCAGATTTTAAAGGAGATCACTAATCAGCAATTTTTGAATGAGGAACTGTAGCCAGCTAATCCATATCCTGTGATGCCTTCACCTTCCCACTTTTCACTGCCATTGCTCACACGGTTATTTAGCCGATCAGATGCTGAAATGTTGGGTTGGCATTTATTCAAGCAAAGTAAGCATTTTTATGCGGACCAAGGGAAAACACCTAAACAGTACTAAAGCAAGGACCAGATGTCTGCAGTTTATCTCCCTTGATTTAATTTCAATAGCATTTACATGAGGTCCTCTTCATATTCAAGTTATCACATTAGGGAGTCTGGGCTTGTGGTGAAGAGAGACAGACATTTGAGAAATTTTTCCAGCATTTGCAGAGGACAAACTTATAGATACAAGCAGAGAAATCAGTGGAGTGGAGTTCATTTACTCTTCCAGAGCTGGAAAGGACACAGTGAATTCCTTTTGGGTTAGGTTCAGAGTTTATATTCTTTTCAAATGTCTCATCTGATGCAGCACATAAAACTTCTGTGTTAAGTCAAGGTCCTTTAAGGTATTTAGCTTTTAAACTTTCTTAGCAAAGTATCTCTGAGAGTTAATATTTTGGCTTATCTTGGAAGGGAATTTTAATGTCATTTACTTTAATTAATTTTCTGAACAGCTGTTAGCCACTGCAGTCACAGAGTCCTGAAGGAGTTAGGACAATAGCTCTACTTCCCCTTCCTAACTCTCCCACTACTCTCTCAAGGCCTTAGAGCAGATAAAACCTTATTGTCCTCACTCATCTCCAATGCTGGAAGGGAGGCTGAGAGGTCAAGATTATATAAATAATCCTCTCATTCCTCTGGAGAATCATGCTACTACTAGCAAAGCAAGTGTCCATCTTCTTTAGAGTTGATATTACAGACTTGAAAGATGGCTGCTATCCTGGCTGCTCCAGCAATTATTGAAGTAGACGTGGTGTCTGGAGTCTCTCAAAGGCAGCCCATCAAATGATACTTTACTTTCCAGGTTAGAAGTTAAGCATGTAAGAATAAAGTGAGCAAGAGCCAAGAGATGCTACCACTAAAGCAGGCAAAATGCCATCTGTCAGTGATGCTCAGTGTCTCCAGGAGGCAGCGGTTTCTACTTCATGCTTACTTCAGAGTCCTGTGAAAGTGTAAAGCATCAATATCCCTTCTGTGCTTCAGCCCTGCCGTGTGCAATTTGGAGTCTGGCACCCTGCAGTACCAACCCATGACGGGAACAATCTCCACAGCTGACAGATGTGCACTTTTACAGTCCAGACTTCAAAAGGTGGACATGCAAAACAGGGAAGCTTTCCAGTGCAAATCCACTACAAGTCAAGGTAACCACGTACACTGTCATACCAACACTGTATTCCACAGCGTGCTGCTTTCTAAGACTGCAGAACACACAAGGTGACCCTCCTCGGTGGGCACACATTATGTTCAATCTGTCCATTTGTTCTTCTGTCAAATGGGCAATTTCTTAAGAGCTGGCCTTTATTTTTTCTCTTGCCAGAGTGTTTCTTGTATATTAGAGTACCAGCTCCAGAAAAGCCGATGACTTTCATATTGCTGTGAAAGAAGACACAGAATAAGTGCAGTATCACAACTGCTCTCACTCCACAAGCAATATGTGATGTCACATTTCAGACAAGGTATATTGTTTGTTCAGACCCCAGAACAATTTTTATTTACTCTGGCACTAGCGGGCTCACTAAAAACACATACTAATTTAGGTCAAAGAAAAAAAAATAATCAGTCAACTTTTGCATTAGATCTTAGTTGCCATCTGTCCAGACCATTGTAATTCAAATGCTTTTTGCTTCCTCACCTCAGACAGAGGTTTTACTCTCAAGTACCTGTTCAGGAAAGAGCTTTTACTTTCATGAATATATATGTATTCATGTGTACATGAACATATGAATTTGAAAATACAGAAATATTATCCATACTTAATCAGACCGTGCACTTTACTCATCGTGCTGCTATCTTTAGTCATGAATGGTCATTTTAAAAAGCCTTTTAGCAGAATCTTTAAGCTTATTAAAAACTGTGTTATAATACATTTCCTACTGACTAGTCTACAGGTATCCTGAGACAGTGGTAATCAAGAATTTCACAACTGCAGCTAAATTATATACCACTAAGAGAGGATGTGTACATTTGAGAATGGACGTTAAACTACCAGTGAAAGACTGGTCCCATCCCCAAAAGTTTACTTCTAGTCAAAAACTGTGATAAGTGGGAGACAGGAAGCATTGTTAAACACAATATGTATATGAGGGAAAGCAATACAAAGAAAAAACTTGCCCAGATTACAAAAGAAAGCAGGGACAAAGGAAAGCTGGTAATTGAACCCAAATGTTCTAAAACACAGTTCAGTTGCCTTAATAGTAACTTTTTTTTATTTTATGTTGTCTTTAATTCTTTTCACTTCACTTAGATGTTATGGTGACAGCTGCCTCACAGAAATCAAAAAATGGATGGAAAGAAGGTGTCAAGGATTTCTTGAACGAAAAGGCAAACAAAACGAGATTTTCACTTTCACCAGGGTGCATACTGACTTGTCTGCTGTCTTCATCATAAGAACACCACACTACTTTGATAGTTTCCCCAGTTCTTTTAAATATATCATTTCTATAATTGATAGTGTTACTGTGTAAAGCAATCTGCTGCTGAATTAAAGATTAAATCAAAAGTAAGCCCTGAGTCAGTGTGAATGTGTATATTATTCAAGGATCCTGTTTATTATAAGGGTAATTTTACCTTTTAATGCCCCTGAAGAGTAAAAATGATCAAAGTCAAAGCAATGACCTTACCATAAGTTATATTCCCAGAAGGGATGAGCTTAGTTGTCATACCAGAATAGTTCACCTCAATCATTTTGAAAAAGGAAAAACTGGATGGTCTGTACATGTTTTAAACAACTCAGTTTCACCTAATATTTTTCTTTGTAAATTTGCAAGCTGGCGACTCATACATGTTCTCAATGTTTTCTTCATTAGCAGGACAAAGAGAGAACTTCTTTCCTATTCAACACACAGTCCAGCTCAAATCCAGCACTTAAGCAGACACAGAGAGAGGAAAGAAATAAGCAGCCCAGGACACCTGCAAAGCACTAACCTTAAAGCACAGCTGGTTAAAGAAACATCTTATTGTCCTGGCAGCAGGCAGAAAAATTATCTGAGTGCTATCCACTGGCATTCCCAGAAAGTGCAGTATTAAAGGCTTCACTGAGCTGGAAGAGAGGAAACTCAGGCTCTGGCACAGACCAGTGGGGCTGTCTGACCTTCTGTTCTGCACCTGGTTCCTCTGACTTAACACCGATACCTCCATGTAAGCCAGTCACTGCAAAGTTTATTGAGAGAAAATGAACTCATCCAAACTAGATGTCTCACGTGTGGCCACAAAAACCCATCCTGAAATTGCTTTCTCTCTCTCCATTAAGCAGAAAAAGACTTCTTGGCAGCTTGCTTAGCTGAGAAGGTGTAAACTCAGTGAAACAAATAAGGGCCCAGCCTCTTCTTCAGGCTTTTATAGCAAGTAGTGTATTTGTTAGCCATGTGTCACTCCCACTATACTCAGATGTGTAGGAAAGGAAGACACTGAGCTGTTAGAGAAGGTTTGGAGGAGGGCCATGAAGATGATCAGAAAGCTGCAGCACCTCTCCCATGAAGACAGGCAAAGAGCTGACAAGCAGAGAGCTGGAGTTGTCCAGCCTGGAGAAGCAAAGGCTTCAGGGGGACCCTTATAGAAGCCTTCCAGTACCTAAAGGAGGCTAATAAAAATAATACAAAGATGGTTTTTACTGGGGCCTCTAATGGCATGACAAGGGGCAACAGTTTTAAGTTGAAGAAGACAAATTCAGGGAGAATATATAAGGAAGGTGTTCTTTAAAATGAGGGTGGTGAGACACTAAAACAGGTTTCCCAGTGAAGGTGTGGATACTTCATAATTGGAAATGTTCAAGGTCAGATTGGATGGGACTTGAACAACTCAGTTTAGTGGAAATGCCCCGCCCATAGCAGGGTGTGTAGAAATAGATGACCTTTAATGGTCCCTTCCAATCCAAATATTTTGATTTTTCTATGATTATTTTAAAAAGCAACGTCTTCAACACACCACAAATTCAGTCAAAATTCATGGTCAAGATAACATTCCTTTAAGGCCTGGATTTCTGATGTTTGTGATGCTTCATCCCAACGTTCCTGCCCTCATGAGCTCCTCTCTTTGTGATATAAATATGTAGCATTACTCTAGTATGTAGGAAGGCTATTCATGGCATGGCTTGCTTGCACTATTTTGGTTGCTATATATTCACATCTCATTGCCTTACAACCCGGGTTCTGTTAACACATCTCTGGTATTGATTTTAACAGTTGTGCACACGTTTTTAAAGGCTATTTTAGTACAAACCCCCTTAAAGCTTTTGAAATGAATCAGTGCCTTTGAGAAGTCACAATTTACAGGCACAGAGGAGGCATGATAATTTTGCCAGCTGGATCTGAAGCAAGGAATGGAAACAGGATCACTTTTCCTTAATTTAAACAAGGACTGACCCCTGGTAATTATTTAGATATCTCAGTCATCTCCTATGAACATGCTCTCTGTTTTTCAAGCACCCTGAAATACAGGTGTGGTACCTTTCATCTGAGGAAGAAATATGATTTTTCCAATCCATGCTCCGAGTTTGAACCCAGCTGCGCAACAAGCATTGCCCAGAGCTGCCAAGGCAGACACATGAAAGTGTGGTCTCAAAAACCTTGCAAACACACCACTTAGAGAAAACATAGATCCTGTCATAATTTGTCCTATCTTGAAACAAAATCTGTAAAGTCTTGTACAGCCTTGGAGTAATATTGAAAAAAAGTCCCATG
This sequence comes from Callaeas wilsoni, assembly GCA_013398955.1. NCBI lineage: Eukaryota > Metazoa > Chordata > Aves > Passeriformes > Callaeidae > Callaeas > Callaeas wilsoni. Next base: position 285,844 of record VWPU01008985.1, read on the forward strand.
GCCAACGTATCTCTTGGCCAATAAAGTATCATCAAAACTATTTGAGAATTCATTTGACGATATGGCATATTTCAGTGGGGAAGAACAATTGTTAAAGGTTAAAACAGTTTTTCTGTCATTTTCAAAACAGAATAATTTTGAGTTCAGATTGACCGTTGCCTCAGCATTTACCTTTAGTTTTGTTTTGTTTTGTTTTAATATTTCTCAGATTATCTCCAATGAAATATTCTAAGCCTCCAGATTTTTAAAATGATGAGCAATGTCCCTCCTAAAGTAATCATTTCAGGTCAGTGTGAATGGAATTTTTTTCAGTCAGTGAACTGAAAAATCAATTATTCCAACAGCCACTGCAGTGCACAACTCAAGGGCAATGTGAGACCAGGAGATAAATTGGGAAAGAAGAACTGACTGATCCTGCCCTAATACTTTTCAATATAGTGCTACCCAACTTTTCTCAACGAGTTCCCTGTTAAAGCTTCCTGTTGAGTCACATATCTTACTCAAGCCTTGCTAGGATTGGTGTTAACAAAAACGAGCAAACAAAACAATACAGGAAGGAAAATGAAAGCAAGGAAGTTCCATTTCTGAATCTGCAAGCTGAGAGAGTATAAATACATTTTCATTATTTAGTTGAACTAGAAGCCACCTTGAGAAACATTTTATCAATATTTAAATACTTCAGGTGAATAATCTTCACCTACCTCTTATTTTTTTTCATCTCATTTACTATAACTAGCTTGGGAAGCATTCAGAGGATATAACACCTAGCTGCAAACAGTTGATATGTGATTATACTGATGCATAGCACCGCAGAAAAACAGAAGTTTTGTTAACATGTGAGTTCTCCCAACAGCAACACAAACCAAATCTAGTTCTTTTGTTAAAAATGTAGGTAAGGATAGCAATTCTGTTTTCTCCTCTTTCTGCACACAAGATCAAATGAAATAAACACAAGTCCCATCAAACTCAAGATCCAATCTTGCATACAATAGGTCACCTAGTTCTCTGTGCACCAATATATTCTGTTATCAAAGCATTTTGACATTTAGGGGGGAAAATCTATTTCTAATTTCAATTTTCACTTCTTATTATTTCCCTATTTCTCTACAGGAAAAGTTAAATTGATTTCAGTGTAGGTGCACTAGCCTGAGAACTAGTCAAGATCTGTGTCTATAAAGTGGTAGGATCACATGAAGTTTGCCATCTGGCCACAGGGCATAAATGTAGAATGAGCATCATGTTTTAGCACTTGTGACTCCCTTGTTTAGACGAACTTACAAATAGCTTAACATCCTGTAACAAGATTTTGAAGTAGTTTTCTTCCATAATCCTGCTAAAGATGAAAATAATTGAGGTGCCAAAATTAAGTGACCTAATTCGCATATGGGAACAGTATTTTTCCTACTGCCAACAAGACCTGTCTGAAATAATTTTTGTATTCTGATTAAAAAAAAAATCTAAGGCCATTGAACAACCTTTATGAAGGAGTAAAGGAAAAGGATAGTAAATTAATTTTCGTTTAATTGAGGATCAATGCCTTTTTGCCTTTAAGCAACACTACTTAAAAATCAGTCCGTTGCCTGAAAGTTATGTTCTTTTTATTGATTGGCATGACTCCAAGGCTTGTTATAACTACAAAAACTGAAAAAATTAAAAACTGTTTCTGGTTCTTTTTAGTCTGTTTACTTCTACATTTGCATGCACTCTGTGTATTTTCAGTTTCATTGTTTTTCGTGTTTCTGTGACTCTTTCAAACTGTAATAGCAGAATGAAAATCATGATTGTAAAGCCCTTAGAATTTCCAGAGCAACCACAGAGTAGGAGTTTTATCTGATACTACTTTTAATGCTTTTTAAAATAAATTAATATATTTCAAGTTGATAGGTCTTTTTAAATCCTTCTGCTCTGATAATCTGTATTTCTGATTATCTTATGCATAAGTACCAGCTTGAATTTTTCAAAGCAAAACCTCATTTTCTTATTTTCTGCAAAGCTTTGCAACATGCAGTTTTTGGATTTTCTCACTGATGTTGAGATGAGGATTTATGTGACATTTCTAAGTTCTGAGAGTGACTTGATTTTCTTCTTCAAACTCCCTAGGTAACTTGTCTTCTTTTAAGCAATCTCTTTCATGGCCCAGTTCAGCAAAAGCATTTAAGCACAGGTTTAATCCTCTAGTGAAATAAAGTACATAAATACGTTAATATGACTACATGTCCTAAAGTTAACACCAAAAGGTGTGACCATCCTATTTCCTTTTGACTTCAAAAGACCAGTAGTCCAGACATTTTCAGAAAGGCAACATATTTCATTTAATAAAAAAATAATAATAAAAACTATTTCTGTGATCTTTCAGATCCTGCAAAAGCCAAAACTATTTCCTTCTGTCTATTGCCCCATCATATATGATAATAAAAGTAAATAGCTTTCATGGTTTTGGCAATGAAATCTTATTCTTTCCATTTGATAAAGAGAACTCCATACTTAAAACTGATTCTCAAAGGTATCACTGCTTTATGTATTTAGATTCACCATCCTTAGTAATCAGGGCCAGCTGAGAATTTTCCAACAGAGTAGTACTCTGCTGGAAAACACTGCTTCAGGGATGAAATATGCTGCTTTTGGAAGTCCCCTTCTCCCCTGCCTGCCCCAGCAGGACCCAGCCCTTTGCTGTGCCTATGGGACTGTGATGAAAAGGAGCAAGTTCAAGAGGAGCAGTGGGAAGCACCTGCCAAGTCTCGTGATGGTAAGCAGAACTGAGAAATAAGATCAACAAACATTTTGGGAACCAACTATATTTCTAAGAGCCAGCTGGACTGAGCCACCTGCAGCACTGCTCTGGTTTCAATGAAGCAGCACTTTATGGTGTTAATTTCCTCTTTATTTTTTTTACTTAGGATGTCAGGATCACTGAAAAGATACCGCACACTAAATTTTCATCTGCAAATTGACCCTAAAGTTTTTCAATTCCTGTCAAAATTATTCCCATGTACAAGAAAAGCCAACAGCATTTGTTCACTATAGATCAAACTTAGCAATGCTTCATTCTTTAAAGCAACACTTTTATGCCTGAAGCGTCATAGAATCATAGAAAGGTTTGGGTTGGAAGGGACCTTAAAGATCATCCAGTTCCAACCCCCCTGCCGTGGGCAGGGACACCTCCCACTAGACCAGGCTGCTCAGAGCCCCATCCAGCCTGGCCTTCAACACTGCCAGAGGTGAGGCATCCACAGCTTCTCTGAGCAACCTGTTCCTGTGTCTCACCACCCTCACAGTAAAGAAATTCTTCCTGATATCTAATCTAAACCTCCTCTTTCTCACTTTGAAGCCAGTCCACCTTGTCCTATCACTGCATTTCCTGATGAAGAGTCCCCCTTCAGCTTCCTTGTAGGCTCCCTTCAGATACTGGATCTATATATAGTAATAAAATATGTACTATTATAAGGCTCATTTGCAAATGTATTAACTTTTTCGGGTCCTAGAAATCTTTCCTTTCATTTCTACTAGGATCTCTGATTGATTTTTTTCCCAGCCTTTAGAAATGGACTATAACCACTGCTTACAGTATCCTGTATTGCTGGGTGTGGATGGCATTCCTATTTTAGGATGGATGGGCAATTCAAAGCTTGTATTTCACGATCCTTGGCCAAGTCCCTACTGTTGTTTACAGAACATTTTTTTAAAGTACATTTGTAAGTGTCATGCTGAATAACGGCTAATAGGGTTAAATGTTGCATGACATTTGGAAACATTGCAAGCTCAGAACTTTTCACAATTAATAATACAGGGGAAAAAATCATAGAATGCTTTATGGCAATGTGCATTTACTGTACATCTATGTTTGTGCTGACTGCATTTATGTTCCATTAGCATGAAAACCATGCCACTAATGAGATACAGTGCATTTTAAGAAACATTAACAATGATATTTGAGAAAACCCAGAATGTAAATTCCACAACCTGCTGCCAAAAAAAAGAAATTATACTGTTCATATTTTTAAATGTCATGTTGCAAAGGTGTCTTGGTTTCTTTTCAAGCCTTGTAAGCCTTGTATAAAATAGTCTGTGCTGCTGAAATTACCTGGCAATGACTGATGTTCAATGATCATTGTTCCTGCAGTACAGCTGGGAATTCAGAAATTCAGCCATTAGCATCTGATTAGTCACATTTAATCATCAGGAGCAGCAGTCCTAGGAATATATGCCTAGTCCTGCTACCTCTGTCTTGCCTCCATTTCCACAATAAAAAGGTTTCCCCACCTACAGTCTATTTGCTCACAGCTAACTCAAGGGTGAAGCATCCATTGGACTCTTGCATCACCTCTCCAATGACAGAGGATTATTTCTCGATTTGCCTTGAAGCTGTAACTTTTCCAGACTGGTCTGTGAGTTTGGCTGGTAATGAGATGACTACTTCTTTTCTAGATATGAATGATTCGTTTTAGATAGAAAGGATCAGTTTACATTGCATTACATTGTTCAGCTTACAATGCACTCCTTGCATTGCAGGTTCCCTTGGTATTTTTGTTTAAAATACATAGCAAAAAGTCATTATTTGCTACTTTATTTAAGGTTTCCATATGCTGACATGAAAAGACAGGCTAGCAGTAAAATTATCTTTCCTTAGGAAAAAGGTGATAGGACGGTTACAAAATCCACCTTGTAGTGAACCCAATTTTAATACAAATATTTTATATCTTCCATAAATATAAAATTCTTACTAAATCAGGTGAAGAAATTACTTCCTTTTTTTTTTTCCTGGAAAAATATAGAGAGAACTATCATTTTAACATTAAGTTTAAAATATGTCTTCCAATACTAATGCATAAATCATAAGAATTTGAATTTAAGTGCTTTGTTTTTTTATACATTTAATACAAAAATGAAAGTGAAGTTTTAAGCATTTTGAGCAGCACTTCAGACTGCAAAAAAAGTGGAAACACACATCATTAAGTCACTGAGACTTGTCTAAGGCTTGTAAGTAACCATTGCCATGATTGTTAAACATGCAGAACAAAACTGCTAAGCACCTTCCCAAAAAACTTGATTTAAGATAAAATAACCTGAAAAAAAAAATCATATTTCTAATTTCTTTTGCCTCCGTGTGCTCCAAATTACAGAAATAGCCATGTGCACATACTTTACTCAGGCACTCCAATATTTACAGGCCGGTTTAGCAGCCCAGTGTAAAGGCTCTACCCTGACAAAATCTATGCCTGGGTACCTTCAAATGACTACACAGGAACTGCCACATCTACAGGGATATACCTGCCCAGAAAGGACAAGTTAATTGGCATTTATTTCACTCAACAGAAACAATGTCTCATTCAGAATTTCCCTAAGCTTCCAGCGGGCAGGGAGATGCATGGTATATCTGCTGTTCCTTTTTCTGACCTTTCCTACTTTTGGCCAGTGGCAGAGTCAGGATGCTGAGCTAGACAGAGACTTTGGCTGACCCTGGCTGGCTGTTTTTACAGATCTGGACCATGGCTCAGGTACTTATGATGTCCTGGTATTTAAGCTGAACACCTAGTTGGACTTAAGTTTTACTTAGGTATGAAATTTAAGATGTTTCCTGAGTGTTTGCAGAAACAAACCTCCTAAACAGAGGGGTTCTGAAAGTCTTCTTTAGCAGCAAACTGAAACCTTTCCTATTGCCTATGCAGCTGTCAGTCTCTATTCCATGTCCTAACCCTGCTAAGATTTGCTGCTGTCTTTTATGAACATCAGAATTGCTTTAGTGCTGCAATGTCCTAAGAAGACATGCCTTTTTCAGGTAATCTAGATCCATCAATCTGTCCAAAACTGGTACATCATTCCACAATCAGTAGTTTATTTTGTGACAGTAATAGGCAATAAAATAATGCAGTGAAATATTTTAGTGTAAGGAGTACAGTTCAGTATAGGTTAATAAAGTCTAGGTAATTCTTCATGGCACATTATTTATCCACAGTAATTTACTAGGTAGATGTGTGAAATCCCATTGTAGTCAGTTGAAATTTATGTGCTGGATGGTCTTTGGCTTTTCTTAATTTATAACTTCAAAGGACATTTACATTCCCCACAGCAATTGAACAACAACCAGGAGTTCTAAGAATTGCATGATTTCTGGTGAAAAAAACAAGGTGCTGATTAATGATGACCTCTTTTACAATGCAGAGCTGAGAAAAGCTTTGAAACTGCTGCTTTTTAAAAGTGATGCATTTCCTGTTGAAAGCACTGTAATGGCTAGAAATATTTTGGGAATTAAAACACTTTTGGACACAGACTCGAATGGTTAAAAAACATATGTACATAAAGAGAAACTCCTACCTAAGACAATTTTAAACATAATTTAGGCTAAACTACTGTAGTTTATATTCTACGACAAGCCCCACTAGTTTGAATATGGGAATAGAGCACTAGCTAATGTGGATTTATGAGAAATGATCACAGAACACTGAAAATGAAAATATTATTAATTAACTGCATGAGAAAACAGCATCACAAAGCACTTGAGGGTGTTTTCTGAAAACTTCATTACTGATGGTAAGGGCTAAAATCTTAAGAAAAAAGTTCTCTCCTCTCTCCCATAATCAAAGTATCTCTGGAGTTAGCAACACAACGTGAGTCTGGTCTGTGAGCAAAATGCTGTCTCCCTGGAAACTGCTAGAATGTGTCACTTCAGCTGATCCCAAAATGAGAGATAAGAAACAAGTGTGAGATCTTTTGTTGTGGAGGTTAGCATTTTATTATCAAACACCTGCAGTTTGATGCTTAACAGGACCTGAAACATATGATTTCCTAACTGCTACAAAAGGCACTGAATCTCCTTTAGAGTTGCATCTGTCGTGATAGAGGTCTTTCCTTTCACTGATATTTTCCTGCCTGTTTAACAGATCGTAGCTTCAAAACAAAATTATCAATATCTTCCTTACATAATTTTCTAATAAACCCCCTCTCTGCTTCATTAAAAATTACATGAACACTTTCCTGGAAGCAAACTTCGCATGTTTATTTAATGCCATCATTGTGACTTTATCAGGATAACTATTATATGTACACTAGACATAGATCTAGGACTGCTCAAAACAAAATCACACTAACGAACACCTCCTAAACCAAAGCTGTAGGAGAGGGACATTGACTCAGTAGCAAACCAGCCAGTGTGCATCACAAGCAACAGTTCTAAAACTGAGAGAGAGCACTGCACCAGCAGTACTCATGTGCATGTGATTTCTTGAATAAATCGGTGCTTGGAGAGAAAAAAAGCAAAGCAAAAACCAAGCTCCTTTCTGTCATGAGTTCAACACCATACCCATTTTCTCTCTGTTTGGAAGGCAGGATCTTAGCTTTCTACTGCTGCAGAGAAATTCATTCTCTAGATGGTACATGAGATACAAAACACCTTACATCCAACCCAAGTACTTCACAGAATCATAGAATGACTTGGAAGTCTTAAAGATCATCTAGTTCCAATTCCCCTGCCATGGGCAGGGACACCTTCACCGGACCAGGTTGCCACATCCAACCTGGCCTAAAACACTGCCAGGGATGGAGCATCCACAACTGTTCTGGGCAACCTGTTCCAGTGACCCAGCATCCTCACAGTAAAGAAATTCTTCCTAATATCTAATTTAAACCTACCCTCTTTCAGATTGAAGCCAGTCCCCCTTGTCCTGTCACTGCGTGTCCTCATAAATTGTCCCTCTCCTTCTTCCTTGTAGGCTCCTTTCAGGTACTGGAAGGTTGCAATTAAGTCACCCTGAAGCCTTCTTCACTTAGACAGAAGCAACCTTTACTGACAAGAACGTACTCCTCCCCACGTCTGTTCAGCATAAGAAGAACTCTGCAGTGAACAAGGTATTTGAACACAGGACCCTTAACTTCTAGAGTCTGCACGAAAATGATGAATGAGGGAGTACTGCAGAAAGAGTGCATGAACACCATATTTGACAGCTGGACTCTACACCTGCTTTCTCTCACATGTTATCAAAGAAATGCCAGGTAAATGTTCTGGATTGCAGTAACCACAGCTGCACCAGTGATGGCATTTTCTCTATCCATCATCAAGTAAGCCTTCAACTTGTCAATCTGCCCCACAAAAATGCTGCAGCAGTCAATGGATGGTGAGATATAAAAAGCTACATAATATTTAGAACTCTGGAAATAAAGCAAAACATCAATTGAATCTTATTATTTTAATATTAGGACACCCCCCAAAGTGAAACATTGAAATCTTGAGCTGTTCATGCTTTGGTATCTCTGCCTGTAATACAAGAATGTCACAACCCCTTTTTGTAGCATGCTATTAAAGTCTGCTCATTAATAGCTAAGAAGCCCTCAATTCATACAGAAATTAATGTCTTTTTCTCTAGAGGACAGTCTGAATGACATGTCATACAGAGAGCATAGGCCAAACTTTTAGCAGTAAGGGTAAGATGGAATGGTGAATCCCTCTTTGTTTAGAGATCATTTACATTTTGATAAGTGGGGACCGCTTAAAACAAAAAAAAGTATGTGATCATGAAATTAAAGAAAGCATTATCTCTATTAAAATGTAGCCTTTAATATCACGACCATACAGTAATAATGCTAGGAAATTAACTAATACTTAATTTCAGTATTCCACAGCTTTCAAAAGGTAAGTTTGCAGTTCATTCTGTAAGTAATTATATATACATATATATAACTGAGACAATACTCTCTTTTGAATCTTGTTAGAAACGCTTCTAGAACACAATTCATAGGACGAGATTAGCAAAAGCGAGTACAGGAGAAAAGTTATGGAAATTGAAGTCAAAGGACTTCTTTGAAAGAGTAAAATATTATTTTTAGATATTGTTTCCCAATGTATTTGCAAAAATCTTTGCAGACACACTAGGCAGAAAAAACAGTGGTCACAGCACCAAGCCTGACAGCTCAAGAAGTGTTTGGACAATATTCTCAGGCACATGCTGTGACTCTTGGGGATGGGTGCTTTGCAGGGCCAGGAGTTGGACTCAATGATCCCTGTGGGTCCCTTCCAACACAGGATATTCTACAATTTTAAGATGAATAAGCTCTGTTCCCTGGAGCTTCGAACCCCTGAAAATATCCCCTCCTCCAGCTGCAATATTCTAATCCTGAAGGAAAGCAAAAGGACCTACTATCTATGAATTTGTGAATACATACAAGACCATTATACTGATTATAGCATGATCTTTTTCCATTTTCACTGGCCCCACACAAGTCCCCCAAATACATATACTGTCAGGAAATCTAGAACATTTGCTGCCTGTAGGCCAAGTCTGTACCAAATCCCCAAGTGGACACCTCCTGCCAAGCAACAATAATATAAGCAGAAATTGTTGAACTTGTTTCATGGAAGCAGCACAGAGAAAATGCTTTAAGGAGTAGTAATTCTTCTCCACCTGGAACTTAAAATACATGCATGAGAGACATTAACAATAGAGAAAATTTGCTGGGGGAGTAAAACCAAACAAACATTTTTATTGATGTAGAAATGAGTTACTGGAAGAAGAAAAGGCAGAATTTAAAGTACCATGGGCTTCCAATATGTTCACAGTCAACCTATGCTTATCCCAGAAGTAAAAAGAAATCTTTGCTGGTTACAGGAAACAAACTTTAGCAACGCTGCTCCTTGTGATTATATTTCTATTAAATCTGTTCTGAGATCTTGCAGAAGCAAGGTTGTGGGTGAAAACTGTACTCTTAGAAAGCAGCTTTGTCTGCTAAAATTCATTAACTATAGTGCTAGGGAAACAAACAAACAAACAAACAAACAAGCAAACAAAACAAAACATTCCCCATTATTTGATAGTTTCTCTTTCTCAAATGCTTCCCACAGTTAAGATGCACTACTGAGAGATCAGCAGCAAGAGTGTTCAGAAAAGAGAGGAATAAAGTAGTACAGATAAAAGAGAACAGTTGCATTTTCAGTTGAGGAGAGTTTATTGTACCGACATCTAAGGAGAATAGTAAAAGATATGAAGGAGGAAAAAAAGAAAAGGAGGAAAGAAAATCTAAAGAAAATTAGAATGAAATAAGAAAATTATATTCCCCTTCTTCCAAAAATATTGAACCAGTGCAGAAGTTTAGTAGCGAGTCTTGAAAATGGTTTTGAAAACTATGGATCCTAGCATATCTTCACATTATAATGTTTCTTTACATAAAATAAAGCTTGTCTGTTCTCTAATTTTCCTGTCTTCCAATTATGCTTTTCTCCTGGAATATATTCCCCTGCAATACAAATTCTCTCAGAAACCTGACCCATTGCCATTAGCAGTAAGATTAAGATTAATTCTTTTTTCAAGACTAGTCCAGGGTTACCACTGTCATTCTTTATAAACTAGCTTAGATAAGTGCAACTGTCAGAATAAAGCTTAGAAAATGCTAGTGTACGCTATTCTTATGATTTCTGCTCACCATATCTCACCACTGAAACTAACTTTCCAGTCAGATTTTAACAGTGAAGCAAGGAGTAGAGGAGGCCTTTGTGGCCCTAACGCTACGTCAGCAGGACTCACAGAGGTGCAGAAAGATTCGAATAATTGTGCACCACTGACTTACATCATGACTAAAGTAATGCTAGAGAAATCAGTTTCCCTGGATACTTCATTCTCATATTTAGGATTTAAAACAGTGCTTTGGTTAAAACAGTGTTGGGGTTTTTCCCATGTGCAGCCCATTTGATAGTTTTCTTAGTTGATTCCTTGTCCTCTGTTACTACTCTCTTTCTCAATGCCTCCTCACTACAAGCAATATTCTTCCTACAGATATTCATGACTGTTCACTCGTGCCAAAAGTCTGATTTCCAGCTTACGTCAAGATTTTCTAAGACAACAATATTTTTACTTTTCCTAAACTCTCAGATAGAAATTGACAGCATACAGTAAAAAATGTAATACTGTTCTCTGAGGACCAGCTAATGCTCTAACTTGTAAAATTCATATAGTTTTTTATTAATTCAGACTTTGCTTTCGGATACATGGCTTCTCATTAAGTCCTTACAGAGGTATGTTTCTGTTCCTCAGAATCTGGTTTACTGGTTAACAGAAGCTTTGTGCCAGCCTGCTTCTTGTTGGTAACCAATTTGCTGCAATCTGAAGCAGAACTGCTGAGGTTAACCTGGAGCCTACTGGACATTTTGTAGAATATTTTCAGATTTGAGTAGAAAGGAGAAAAGAAGGCTAGAAAAGATGGTTTCCTCAAAGGAGTGTCCCTCCCTGTGCTTCAGGAGTAGCCTGAAAAATTGTAAGTTAAGAGAAACATTGCTATAGAATATTAGTTTATTAACAAATTATATTAGCTTAAGTTGGTTATCTTCATTTCCACACAGCAGATCCCCTTTTCCAGAAATGCTTATGTAGTGTGTGAAATGCCACCCCAGGAAAACTTTTGATGCCTCCAGAACTTGTTGTCTACAATGTTCTTAATGGTATGAAAGGGAAGGGCATAAACCAGTGGTGTTGACAAAGGAGGGCTGTGACTATCATGGTTCATACACAGGGCTTCAAAATACAGTGTATTGAGTAGAAAAAGGATCAGCCTCCTATTGAAGATAAAAAACTCTTCTGGGCTTTCACAAAATCAAACAACTGCTTTTATGTAACTGGTGCAAATCACAATGAATTAATTAAGCAAGAACTTCCTCACAAATCTCTTCAGTTTCATCATATGCAGAATCCCTTACCCCACCTACCAGCAAATGCAACATCATTTAGTTCATTCTCACAGGCAACAGATTTTAACACACATCAAGGGTTGTGCCAGACTCATGCACATCTTTTAAATTCTGCTTCAGGCTTTGTACGGCTAAAATTACAGCACGCTCTGAACATCAAACACAAGCAAAGCACAAAGAAACTGCCACATCAGCAGGTCTAACCAAACACATTGATAGGGAGAATTATGACATTTGACAGTAAAGAGCAGAATACTGCAGTTGATCTAAATGTAACAAGCCTACGTTTTTCTTACACTCTTCATACATAGCAAAGGAAGAAAAGCATGATCAAAATAGGAGCTCATTTGGTAAATAGGCCAACTCAGCTGACAATCTAGTATTGCAGGTACAGCTATGGGAAGGTAGAAAACAAGGCTGGTCTCCCACTTTCTTGTTAATTAAGCCATTACTTGGCTAGATCCTCTCATTTATGCCCACAGTTAAATGGCATGAAAGCTGATTCGAAGTTCATAATTGCACCTTCAAAATTCAGGTAGAGTAAGGCTTATCTTCCTGATCCAGAAAAGGTATAACAGAAGACAAAACTAAAAATCCCTGAAAATCTCCAAACAAGGAAGGAATGAAGAAAAGTGTTTCACCAAATTCTAAGCTCTGTTTAGACCAGAAGTCATGGTGGCCCTGAAAGTGCTGACAGGCACAGGCAGTTCTGCACCGGTTGCCAAAATGATTCCATATCTATTCCTTCACTTCCTTGTACAGAGCAGTTTAGTGCTCAGTCAAAGGGTCATGGATACCTTTGGACACTCTCCAGCCCTTCTGAAACATTCAGAATTTTTGTCAACTCTGATTCTGTTCTCTGAGGCACATAGCCAACAGCCTTGAAGTACAAAGCATAGAAAAACACAGTAACTCCTCCCTGCAATGTGGGAACACTGGAGGTTCAGTGAGGGAAGCTTTTCACTTCCTGCATCTCAATGCAACTGCATCATGGCTGACATTATTTGGTTATGTCTTAATTATTTTTTCTCCTAATACAAAAGATAACTTATCTGGACAGTGACAGGGGGGCAAGTGCCTCTTCATTTTCAATATCTCAGCAAAAAGTGTTTTCTTAAAGGAGTAAGACATCTTAGAAATTTGACTTAATGTCTTCTCCTAGAAGGAAAAGAAACCCACTCAATTCCAAAGTAGAGCACCAAATTACTTATTTGCCTTGGAAAACTCAACTGCATCTCATCTCTCTCAATTAACCAAAACTAAACTTGAACCTAACAAAAATAAAAATATGAAATAAACCAATCAATAAAAAGTAAAAATACTGCCAATTTCTCCATATTTTTGACCCATTAACCTCCTCACTTCATGTTTTTCCAGCTTCCTGCTTTTGCCAAGGTTGCTCAAGGTCCTGAATTTTCTCGTCCAGGCAGGAGATGTAGAGACATAAAACAGCACCCTCAAATATCTTGATATTACTGAAAAAAATCACTGTTAGTATAGATCTTTGCATTAATTTCATAAGAAGTGAATGGAGTGTCCAAGTTTAGAATGGGGACCACTGTTGCTGGTGTGACAGACAGTTTGGGGGCATAGCAAACTGAAGATTGAGCTGTTGGTATCCAGAATATATCCCTCTAAAAAGCAACAAAAGAAGAATCAATCAACATTGGAAAAGAGTTCTCCTTCCCAAATACTTTGACCCATTCCCATGAATTATTCCTTGAAAGTCAACTCATTTTGTCTATCTTTTATCTGCTTTCAGAACCCTTTTCACTGGTAATCTTACCAACACTCCCAACAAGGAGAAATACAGAGAACACACAATAATCCATAATACAACATTCTGTTTCCAAAATTGTGAAACACAGCCACAACTCAGAGCAGTTTGCAATTCTAGGTTCTCCAACTTAAACCAAACAAAACCTGGTAAAAATTAAGTCAACAGCCTCACAGTTTTATTATTTGTTTTTCACTTAGGAAAGAACACTGGAAAGGCAAGAGTGAGATGGATTGCCTGGAGCTCTAATAGCGCTTACTACTTTGGGTTTACACAATGAGGAATTCATACCTAGTTACTTAATAATATTGATAGCAGCATCAATCTTGCCAACTGAAAATGGCTAATCTACTTTAGCAGCAAGTTCATCATAGGTTAAGTCCTTTTTTTTTCTGGTTTTTTATTTTTAGAAGAGGAAAGGAGTCAAGAAAAAGACCTTCCAAAGAGCATTTGCAGACTATTTCTGTAAATAGGCTAATATGGCAATTCACAACTAGAAAGGGAGAGAGGAATGAAAGAATCAGAGATTCTTAAGAAAATATTATCGCACATAGATTAAAAAGGTTATTGCTTTGAAGACTGAAGAGTTTTAAATGAAAGTGGCTGAGGCAGAATAAAATGGTTACCCACAAAAAAATTAGATTCTAGGAGGTGAGTTAATGATGAAATGCTGAGCTGGCAGGAGGCCAGTATTGTCCAGTTTTGTTCAGTTGAGTAGGAGGGATAATGTCAGCTGACATGCTGGTAGCAAGAAAGGCCTGGGAGATGGATGGCAGCTTAAACACAGACTGGTCCAGCAGTCAATGGAAAGCTTGTTGCAATGACCATACTAATTATTCTATCCACTGGGATTTGGAGTATTTTAAAGTAACTACAGAATCCACCTGCCAGGGAAGCAGTTGGGGAAAGTGCAATCCCATCAGCTGAAAGTGCACATGACTGGTGACGGACGAGACGTAGCACCAAGACAGACAGCAGGCAGTATCCTCATCAGTGTGACACTGAAGTTAATACAGGACAACTTTACTGACATCTTCAGAATTGACTCCAGATTTACACAGAAACTAATTAAGTCGGAGTATGGCCATACTGAAATTTCCTACCTGCACAAAGAAGACTATTATAAAGAAAATCCACTAGTCTGCAAAAAGAAACTGTACTTGACAGAATTTCATCCATGGAATAGATCGTTCAGCAAAAGTAAATGAGCTCACTTCCATGACTACCAGCCCCTAATATCTTGCATGGGACAGTGGCAGTATTTGCAGAACAGCAGTCTCTCCAAAGCAGATGTCGAAACAGTTCGCAAAACTACTCTAGTAACTAATATAAATATTACCTAATCTATTACACTGAAACTGAAAATCCTATCTTGCTGTTCATCACCACACTCGGAGGAGTGTGCAGGAGGAGCTACAGGTCTTAGACAGATGGGATCCTATTAGGCCACAGGCTTTAAAAACACAGGGAACCTGAAGACACCTTCCCAAAAAGAGGGGATTATGAAATGGATAGCCTGGGTGCAATCTAGACTTGGGTAGGATTTGACTAAATAATTATAATGAAGCCCAGTAGAAATGGAGAAATCATTATAGTTATGCTGCCCTTAGAACAGGGACCAAGTCTGTGGTGGCCACAGCAGGTATAGGAGGAAGATGGTAAACTGGTGACTATCTAGGTCTGGAAAAAATTTGAGCACAGGGAGAGGAGTAGCAATCTGAAGAAGAAGAAGAAACTGGCAGGCAGCAATCAACCCAAGGATGAAGTTTTCCAAGTCCTCACCTAATGAGAATGAGGAAGAAGAACTGCTTTCTGAACCAGTTCTTGAGAGAGAAGGCATCTGAACAGGCTAATGGCAAAATGCTGACACACTCAATCACACTTACACTTGACTGCAGTGCTTGTAGAACAGCTTTCCCAGTAACCAAGGATGGAGAGAAAGATTATGCAAACTCATAACCAGATAATTGCAGTCTACAGCTTCACCCACATTTTATTTTTCCTTGGAAAGCATTCCACTTTTAATTTCAATTCACACTCTGTGAATGTGGTTAAACAAACGCCTAGTTAGGAAGGATATGACTTAAACGTTAATGTAAATCAACCTTTTTCATGAGTAGCATTGTGAGAAAATATGAAAATGGACTGATTTTTTTTTTTGTCTGTGGTTCACTTCCTACTTCAGAAACCCAAATTAACCATTTTACCTTTGATGAGATCATCTTTCTCTGATGTCAAATGTCAACATGCTGCTTCATGATGCTTTTGTTATTTATTTTCATCTCTAAGGTCAAAATGACTCCTAGCTCACATAACATCTAAATAAATTAACTTTTTTGGGGTCTCTTTAAAGTCTTTTTCCTCTCTGGTATAACTTCATTGATGTCATTTTTATGTAGCAAACAATCATACCAATTATACATTTCAGGAAACAAATATATCCCTGACAATATATCTGGTAGTTTCCTTACCTTTCTTAACAAAGGAAAAAAGACATTCCTTAACTTAAAAAGTGGACATGAAATTTAACACAGTCACAGCACGCCAGATTGGAAAATAAGAATTACATCTTCCCACAGATGTCAGTTAAAAATGTAGGTTATGAAAAGAATTAATAAAATTATTTCTCCAGCTCTCTACTTCTTGCATCCTACTCTCAACTTCAAACTATTTACCCCCAACAACATCATTCTTACCAAACTTTTGGAACTATTGTAAACTGTTATAGCTGTAACCACATTAAAAGGAATGAGATTTCCGCAGTTAAAGCAGTGACTACAGCTGGGTGACATGCCAGCCATCGTACAGCAATCAACAAGAAGTTTGAAATGTTTGGTTCAAGACAAGAAATGAGAAATTGAAGTCACTGCCATAATCAACAGGCAACCAGCTGCCTCTCTTGAATGCTGGAAAGGGGTTAGAGGGCAAAGTAGAAATCAATGTAATAGCAGCCAGAACAAATTTAAGAAAACTTGTGAAGCATACTTAGAGGGGATGGAATGCAAGTAAGCGAAATTTTTTATTACTTTTAAAATGCTATGAAGGTGCTAAAGAATAAATGGGTTTTTAAAACTCCCAATGCAATCTGTCTGGCATACTGTGTTCCTCAAGAAGGCCAATCAGATAAAAACTCTGGAGGTAATTGAAGAATCTGTAATTCCATCGAATAATGATTTCTTTTTAAATTGGCCTGGCAATCATAATGCAGTAGAGGCAATAAATAGATTTAAAGAATAAATATTAGGTGTTTCACCAAGATGCACTGTTAAACATTGTAGGCTTCAGTGCAGAAAATAGAACAATCTAGATACGCAGGTCAAAATGTCAGAGTCTGCTGATTTCACTTTTCTCCATTTTTGAATGCATATCCTTGAATAATTATAGCTGTGCTCCAAGAGATGCTAAGAATCAGCAGGTTTCTCTGTTACTGTGGCTGGAGGAAAATAATCTAGATAGAGAACCAGCAAACAATCCCTTCAAATATCTAATAAATTCAATCTGGACACTTACAGTTTTGGGGGTACTCCTGAATTTGCTTCCTGCTGAAATTCTTTTGTTGCCAGTACAGGAAGCAAGGTAAAGTTAAATTCCCAAGTACCTATTTAAATTCAAAAGGCAAAAGAGGTAATTTCGATTTGTATAAGCTGGCTAACTTACACACATTGCTTGTCTCTTCACCATTTCCAAACTTTGTTCTCATTTTCAGTTGTCTACAAATCACTGTCACTTAGATATACAATGTTTTTCTTCAAACAGGAGTTGCATTTGGATGCAATTAGAGTGCTTATATAAGACCACTGACAAATGCAAGATTTTTACTTTAATTTTCTAGAATAATAGTGAAAAACTCTTCCTGGGTGACTTCCATTCATATTCAGTAAGAAAAGCATGTAAAAGTAGTATAGACCTATTTTACCCAAAAAGAAATTACTTTGGAGAAGTCTGACAAAGATTCATTTCTTTCTTTCATTTGTTCTGTCATTTTTGCCACCCAAGCATGACATCACAATTTGTCAGAAAAATGTGTCTTATGGCCTAAGTGCTATTATGGACCACTCAACAAATGATTCATTCTGCTCATAATGGAAGGCAGTATGATATTTGCTTTTGTTCTCAGAAATTTGAAAAGACAAAAAGTGTTTAAATTTCTTAACAAGTAGAGCTAGTGCAAAGTCAAGAGATGTAAAATTCATTCCATATTCAACAGCTTTTTGGCAGGTTAAATGCCAAGCTACTTTGATGCCAATGAAATGGCAGTGACATTCCAACCACTGAAACAGCATTCTCTCTTCCCTGGCTGCAGCACAACGATCTTCAAATCCTGACTTGGGGGAGGTCCTGCACCCAGGAGATCTGTCCCTGTGACATCATCTTGCTAGAGAAATTCTCATGGCAATCCCATGAAAGGTGGTAGAAAATTCTTGATGAAGCTTCTCTTCTGCACAGTTTTTAGTTATTGTCAGTTCCCAGCAGACTATTTAATCAGCCAGTTTTACACTGATAACCCAGTAGTGAAAGACTACTTCAGCACCCTGGGCTCTCTAATCCTCTATCAACACCACTTTTGTTTAACAACATGTAAATAAATGGAAGGACTAACAGGCTAAAGCTCGGAATTGCCAGGAAGAATGGTTGTTTATCTCCGGAGAGTCTCTCATCTGTTCTGAGCAGGAACTCATTGCTCTAAGTGTCAGAAACAAGCAAAGGTTCCAACTTATTTCCGTCCGTGGTTCAGTTTTGCCCTGGCATAGAATTTGGACAAAAGACAATTTATTCTCACTTTTGCTTGGAGAAAAAGAAAATGATGAAAAGAAATTAAGACTCCTGTGGGATCTTGGGGTTTTGTTGTTTATTTTGGTTTGGGTTTTTTTAACAGGGAGGTAAGGAGGATTTACTCCTACTGAGAAACTCAACAACTGATCAGGTAAGTCACATACAGCAGAGGGTAGTTTAAAGTTCTTGCTCAAGGTGAAATTGTGAACAAATGACAGTCCTGAGCAGAAAAATCTAACTCCTGCAATCCCTTTCTACTAGAGCACTTCTCTCCCAAGCACCCACTTTTGCATTTAACTAGAGGCAGACTCTCACCTACATTGGAATAATACAACAGTAGCAATTTTAGTGTAGCTGGAAACCTATATGGGGCTCTTTCAGCTCCACCCAACAAGAAAGGAAAGAAAATTACTCAGCACCATCATTCATGATCATAATCAGCCTTCTGATGTGGCAATGTGCTCAAGGATACCTTACTCCTACAGAGACTGGATATCTTGAGAAAAAAAGCAGATAATTGTTTTTGACAATGGCCTGAAGAACTGAAGGAGAATAACTTGAAGATGACTCTTAAAACATAACACACGCACTGTATGGTGCTTTTCGGATAACTAAAATATGGAGAAGATGAAAAGGGAAATTTATTTACTTTAGGCTGAGTTAATAGCTTTCAGGAATTCACTGAAACACTAAATAAATTCTTCAACAACTGGCACCACCTATTATTACAAATTTACTTCAAGGAGCAGATGAAATATCATCTTACCTTTTTATTTTTATTTTTTTCATTTCTTTCTTTCTTTAGTCTTGTTCCAATTCAACTTTTAAATTAAATGTTTAAGCATGAAACACTGAATAGCCTAGAGATATAAATACTCAGTGTTTCACTTTTAGCTCAGTTATACAAATATTACTGAGATAAACAGTAACAAATATATAATGATTAGTTGGTGTTAAACCTGGTTTTAGAAGATACAGAATACGTAAGTGTCATGAGTTAGCATTCCTGGTACTCATTAACTTAAGGAGGAAGACAAGGTGTTATTGATGTAAAAGTCAGAACAAAGTAAGGCATAAATACATATTTCACATTTTCTCAGGTTGCCCAATCGCACTGTATAATTTTATCACATGCCTGATCTTTTAATTGGCTGCTACTGAGCAAATGGATACTTGGGGTTTTTTAAGCAACAGAGACATACTAAAAAACAAGACAAAAATACATTCAAATAGAGTTTTCAGAGTCAAAACCAGTATGTAAACAATTTAAATTAAAATAAAAAAACCAAACTAACAGCCCTTCAGGGATCACAGAATTGTTCAGTGATATAAAGCCTGAAAACTTAGAGACAAAGTTAATTTCAACATGTCAAGGTAGAAAAATGCATCAAACACATTACTACTTCTTTTTTTGTGTGTGTGGGATTTCATTGGTAGAAGCCACTTGGGAAAAAAACAGTTAAATCAAACTTAAAATCACAAATAATAAAAAAGCAATCATTATGCACTGATCATAATCATATAGTTATTGCACAAACTCAAATTTCTCCTTCCTATACGTGAATGATTTAGAAATTAAACTGCTCATTTCACTAATGTCCATAAACATCCTTATATTTCATATCTTTTCCAAATATTTAGGCTTTGCGATTATAAGGGTCATTTGATCAAAGAACATGGCATGCGTACTGGGAAAGGGATCAGACATCTAAACCAGCACATGGCCAGGGGGCCTTAATCAGGACCTCCTACAAAAAGGATCTCTCCCAAGAGATGTGAGAAAAAAAAGCAGAGCCATCAAACAGAGAATCTGTGATCAGAGAAGGAAAAGGTCAACACACAACACAGAAGAAACCCTTACATGAACGACCATGAAACTCACACGAGAGAGGAGAGATGGAAAAACAAAGCAAAGGGAAGATGTCTGCAGTCAGTCCTGCCAGAACTGAGAATTTTGGTGTCATTAGCACTCTAGGAGCTAAGTGTGGTTTCTGCTTCACTAGGAAACGTACCACAGTTCAAAAGTGAGGAGAAAACATGTCTGAATGCTGCAGAAGAAAGAGAAATAATGAAACATATTGGTCTCCTTGGAAGTATCCAAATTAGGATCACACAGATATTCCTACTCAATATGACATGGTTATTGCATGCAGCCATTGCAAGGACAGTTAAGATTGTTATAGAGGTCCTATCTGCCCATTATCATACAGGGGGCTTAGAGAGAAGCTTAAACACAAACTGGATTCTCCAGGCTCAGATGCAAAATGTGTGTGAATATGATGAGAACTATAACACTTAGTCTGGGGACAACTGCAACCACCCCTTCAGCCCTGAAGGTCTAACTGGTTTAAAATGTATTCTGTTTGCTTATACCTGCTTTGTGATGTTTAACTTTGCCTCATTTTTCAGTGCATTCAACTTATGTATAATGTGCCTGTACATCATTACATTTTACATGCATGGACACACATTTTTGTGTGCATTAGAACAAAACCAGATTTGATGTCCTCTGGCAGAAGCATCTCCAGGAGTAGGGGTGGCCCATCTCAGATGGTAACTAGGCTCACGGCTGGTTCACTGCATGGATTGGAGCTCAACTCCTGCTATGAAGTACGCCTTTACATCAGTCTGACTGTTTTGCGAGCCTGTTAACAAGATGATTATAAAGTAAATGATTATAAAGTAGACAAATAATGATGATTATAAAGTAAATACAGATTATGTCGGCGGGCTGAGAAAGCTGGGGCTGTTCAGCCTGGAGAAGAAAAGATTGTGTGGAGAACTCATAGCAGCCTTCGAGTATCTGAAGGGGGCCTGCAAGGAAACCAGAGAGAGCAAGGAAGCCAGCAGTGTTCAAGGCCAGGCTGGATGGGGCATTGAGCAACCTGGTGTTCCTGTCTGTGGCACACGGGTTGGGGCTAGATTATCTTTAAGGTCCCTTCCAACCCATGCCATTCTGTGATTATATGGTTTGTATATATAGGAATATATATTATATACATGCAGAAGTTATAGGCAGGTAGTACATCACAGTGAACACTTCAGGTTTCATGGGCATTGAGAGCCAAATCCCCAAATGACGTAAATTCATATAGCTCAGTGGAGGTTGATCAAAACCTATTTTAGCGTTTCTTCCATCAACATTGTAGGACTTTGCCACACAAATGAATTAACTGTATGAGGTCAAGGAGTTCAGTAAAAGTAGCAGTATATGCATTCTAATGATATGATTTCCTCACTACTTTTCAATCAGATGTGAGAGCGCGATGCACCTTTAAAAAGGTGAGACTTGATTTTGAGTAACTCAGTCTTGGAGGTACTCCAGAGATCTTGTTTTTGAGACCTAGTACCCTTCACTGTGCCTTGCCTCAAATACGCAAGGGCTCCAGGCTCCGAATCACCAGTCACTAGAAATGTAGGTCACAAGTTTTCAGCTGTATTTCTCATTGTTTCAATTTACTGAGCACTGACTCACCATGATGGCTGTTAAACTCCATTACTGCCAGAATGTCAGTGTCTAACATGTTTTTCTAAACTGAACCATACGATTTTGTGTTCCTACTGCAGACTGATTGCACTCCTTTCCTCTACTGTTAATATTCCTTTTGATAAACTATACTACCATAGCAATAACCCTGAACTTTCAGAAGCTAACGCACATTAAAAATAAATGTTCTGAGATGCCGTTCTGCAGAATGGGATGTACAATACATCCTAGATAGCAATTTTGGAATTTTTATGAAAAACATACTGTAATACAAAATAAAACTTATTCTGTAAATTATCTGTTAGAAAATGTTATTCTGCAATTTTGCTTTTTTTATTATCCAAAATGAAATAGGTCTTCATATTGAATTTTGAAATGACATTGCTCCTCCTGTAAAATAGATGGAATTGTTGGTATAAAGAAAACAAAGCACTCAAACCTCCTCCTTTTTAACTACTCCAGTGCAGAACAGTATTCTACATTTGCATTGGCATTTATTTAAACTGGAGAACAGGTATGGAATTACCAATTACTTTTTGCCTTACTCATGTTACTTCAAAAGAGTATTTAAGAACCAGTCATTGTTAAAAGGAATGGAGGGAGGAAGCTTGTGAGAAATGAAAGACAAAAGGTAAAGTTCAGCAGCTCTTAAAATGTTGCTGCATAGAGACCCAGAGTATTGGGTCCCTTCCCACTATGGCACAAAATCCTGTCTGATGAACAGCTTAAAGCTGAGATTCAGTGTTACAATAATATTCACCTGATAAAAATAAATTATTCAAATTTTAATGATATTATGTATCACAGTGACATTTTCCATTAATCTTTTTCAGCTTTGTGATTGAAGGAGTCTTGTTGTCTTAGATAATGGATTGACACCCTATCTAAGATAAAGGTAAATATATGGTCATTGGACATGAAATACAAGTGGTAGGTCATCTATAGGGAGCATGTACTTTTTATACAGATAACAAACAAACTAAAATTGATGTATGCTTCATGGAGACAGAAGGAATTTGGAGAAGACCAAATGATTCTAAAGTAATTAGAAGAACTTTCTTAATTTCTAAATTTATTTTCTAAGTAAGATAGAAAGAAACTCTGACACAAGGTTTCCATAATAAAGCTAGCAGATTTTAGAAAGTAACATTCCAAGTTAAAAAAATTACACCTGGATTACAGAGACAAGAAGAGAAAATCCTTTCTGCTGAGCTCGTATCACCAGTTAAGCCATTACAGGAAAGCAGAATATGAAGCAGAGTGTTAAGGAACAGATATGGTTTTGAAATGAAGTAACTGTGCAAGACAGGAAGAGCAATAATGGCTGAAAGTTTAACCTTAGCTTCACCCTTATGTCTTAAACTCCTCATCTTCCATAAATACATTAGACATAATGAACAGATGACCTAGTGGTTGGGACAGACATATCCATAGAACTCATTTTGCTGGAGTAGTATTGATAAAAAGTGGCAGTATTCATTTTGCAAGTCTTGGTAAAAAGTATTACTGTATAACAGTGTCCATTAAAGCTCTGGTTAAAGCAATATAGTGTCGATTTTTGCATAGATCTGGATTGTTTTACTTTCCATTTATAGTAAGTTACACTAAAATCTACAGACTGACTTGGTTTGGTTTCAAACTCCAGTAAAATTTAGAGATGAACCAAGAGTGAAAAAATCAGGGAAAAAAACCAAAGTAAGGTTAAATGGTGACAGATCCAGCTAGAAAGTTCCATTAGCACTGCAAGTCTGCAAAAAATACCCGCAAAAACTCCATCAAATATTTGACCATAGTTTTTCCTGGTTTTTATCCTAATAATTATTCCAGTTTCATAGAGAATAGAGGATTGTCTGCAACCTACGTTTCATAAAACAGAATCTCTTAGGGAAGTAATTTGAGCTTTTATTTTCCTATATGTCTTTGCTCATGAATATACATCCGCATGCCCATGTAGTGCCAGAAACAGCAACGTCAGCATGGAAAGGAAATCCATAAGTGGAAGTCAGGGTCACTCTAGTGAGCTAACAGTTGAGTATATATAGTGCATATATGTATTGTATGTATCCACTACATACACACATACAAAAAAAAAAACCAAACCAGAATTGAAAAGATAATGTCCACACAGCACTTCATATTACTTGCAGTTACCTTCCACATCTCTCACAGAGGCAAATGAATTGTTATCCTTATTGTTAGACCACTATTTGGGAGGGAGTGACACTTGGTTCCATACAAAAAATGGGATTTTCTCAGAAGTCTTTGAAATTCTGCTGCGTTAAATCTGATTGTTGCTACTTAGATGGGAAATGAACATGTAGAAATGGCATAATTTCAAAATTCTGGCATGAGTCTGTTTTAACTGAGGCATGTTTTCAGGAACACATGTGGACCAGTTGGCAAGGCAGGTGAAGGACACAGTGGATCTGATTCTTCACTTCTGAAATATCTTTGATTCATTTTATACATCATAAGGAGCCCTCCCAAATCCTTGAGGAGATTTCTATGTACAGAACTATGAAGAGAGGGAGAGTATTTTTACTTATATCACTAATGCCAGGAAGATTTCCATGAGATACATCCAGGCTGTCAGTGTCCGCAAGCAAGGCTGACAGAGGAGCATGCCCAAATAAAAATTTATACAGTTATGGAAATACCTGCAAATACATTTAAATACTGTGAGATGTGTATAGAAGTGTCTGTTTTTCACAACATCTTCAGTGAGAAGAGATGAATGGGAAGAGGGTGCTGAAATAGGAAACCTAGTCTGGACTTAAAGTTATATTTGGGAATGAATCAAGACCTTTATATGGTCTCAGTATCTGAGTTTGTGGAATGAATACAATAAGGTTCTGTTCCACACATACTTACAGAAGTTTCTGTGAAATACAGAAATTATTGTAACAGGAAATTATCCACAAAAGAAACATGATTTCTTTGCAAAAAATTAAAATCTAAAAGTTATTCTTGGTATACAGCAATTCCTTCCAGCTTGTCCCAAGATCTTTCCATATATTGAAGATCAGCTCAGACTCAACAGAACTTTTTAACTTATCAAGATGTCAGTGTTAAGTAACAGAGTGCCTCTGACATCCCTACAGCATTACTGGGAAAGAACATGGGTTAAAAAAATGCCTTCAGTGCAGTGCTGGACTCAGATGGTTGTTCTGCTAATGACTTATACACTAAGTCGGCATGTAAGAAAATGCTGATTTTTTTTAAAAATTGTACTACTTCATATTGTGAATATGTCTACACTGTTAATACAAGTGTAGACATCACCTCCTGATCCAGTTAAAATAAATGCCAGTGAATCAGCACGTTTCTGCACTCTTCACACACTGCACTGGTGGAAGGAAAAACGGGGAAAAACATCCTCAGTTGTTTTCACAAAATGGTTCTTTATCAGTGTCTTACGTCTCCCCATCTACCACGCTACTCAACTGCCTTTTGGGCAGCTCATCAGCCTCGCCCACCAGGGAAGTCTCACTGACTCCGGAAGGATGTTGTGCTGAGCAGCATTTGCAGCACCTTCAGTGACGCTCTCCAAGATGTGCAAGATACAAGAGAGGCAGCAGAGACTGCAGCACAGCGACAAACACCTTTTCAGCAAAATATACCTGTGAATCTAACTGATGATAATCGGCTAGGGGCCAGCAGGCAGCGCATCACTAGCTATTACAAAACAAATGTGTGATACTGTTTAGCGCAGGCAGAGCTGTTTTCTTAACTAGCAATATATCCACCTATTTCTATGTTATATTCAGGGACAGGGAGCAGAAAGAGAGAAAATCTCTTGAATGATGACAGATTAACTTGGTTTTCTGTGAGGTCACTTTATTCTTAGTGGTTTTCTGGTGTTTGGTTGTTTGGGTTTTTTTAACTGAAATACCTGCCGTTAATTTTAGTAAAATCATTTCTTGCTCTTCAGTGTATAGCCATACAATAAACAATTTTAATATGGTGATATTAATATGAGAGTATTTTTCTCTCTTATTGCTTGTATTTTAGTCAGTGCATTGCATATGATTAAGGAAAAAATTCCACCTCTGTATTTACAAAAAGTCTAATCCATAGACGTTTTAACTTCTGTGAAGATACATAATTGAAAGCAGTATTGCTGTGATCACTGCCGTGGATCCCCAACCACATTTTAGTTAGCTGTTAAGGGAAAAATAAGGAAAATATTGGTGGGGCAAGTCTTTATGAAAATACAAGTACTCACTACACAAACTCTTCATTTTGTATTCAATCACACTTGCTTGCAAAATGCAAATGGCATCTAGTACAACAGCACAGCGCTCAACAAAAATACCAAGCAGCTGGTTATGTTGCCTCGTGACTACTTTAGATTTGCTTACTTAAAATTGCAACCATTAAACAAGATTATGTCATTTTAAAAGAAGTTAGACTTTTAAAGGGCCTACTCATGAAAGATTATATAGTTATGCTTCTGAGCCCAGAAGAAAATTTTTTTAAAAAAAGGATTTTTTAATTAAAATTAAGCCTCACATTGCCTACAAACATTTGTCTTTTAGTTACAGTACCCTAAAGGAGATTAATTTATTGCCTGGATTACAAGGACATGAGCCAAGAGCTCCAGGCTCTGCCACCAACATCTCGAATGTTCTTTGGAAAGTTGCGTCGTCTCCTTCAGTGCTGTTTTTTTCATTTAAGAAAAGGAGTGAAGGAGGGAGAGAGGGAGAAAAACTGCACTAGAATGCTCTCAAAAAGATACTGAGACACTAGTGGTTTACTCAGTGTTTTTTAATTTTATTTAGAACCCCAACATGATAGTGCTCTATTAATGCAATTACATTCCCTAAGACAAGGGCTCATACTGTTTGTCCAAGTAATGAAAGTTCAACTTCACTTGTTAGATTAAATTGGTTAGAAATGTCATCAAAAGATCATGAGAGAAAACATTTAGCAAAACTCAAAAAAGGGCACTCAAACCAAATTAAACTATCTTATGCTCATAACTAGTGAACATGAGATGTATAGATAGGGAAATCAATTAACTAAAATTTTTATCCTAGAGCTTAGTTCACACTGGTAAACAAATTCATGAAAAGAAGAGCTACTAATTTTAGACCTTTTTTCTAATCTGGAGTGTTGAGGGAGTAGGCTAAAAGGAGCATCCAGGATCAGTATCTTTCTTAATCACCTCCTTGATGAGAGATGGTCTGACTAGAGATTGAAAAAAAAAATACTTTTGGTTTCTTTAGGTACATAAGTCATACAAACCAGCTAAATGGAAGGCTTTACCACCCTTTCTTTCCTTTTACTTGATTTTTTCTCCTTCTCTCTGTCTTTTGACCCTCCTATCGTTCCATTTAATCTACTACAGCTGCTTTTGTTACTTGTTTCTGTGATACTGCCGTGAGCACCTCTCATGTTAGAAAGGCAGCTAAAAGCACAGCCCTAAGCACGTTGATATTTGACAGACTTCACAGTGGGTGAGGCGACCGGGTGCTCTGCCTCTCTTTAACTGTAAGATTTGCAGTGTGAGCCAGAAACAGAAACTAAATTTACAGTCTTTGCTGTTCTTCTTTTTCCCCCTCTCTCCTTCTGTGGGCATGTTGCTTTGTCATCAGCAAAAGCAACCACAATAGCTCAGATCTCTAGTACCTTCTTCCTTCAGTCTTCCTCCAATTGTTATCCTCAGTATCCACTAAAAGACTGTCAGACAAGATTTTCTAAAAGCAAAGTAAAAAGAAAACTGGTCTCTCTAGAAACACTCCAAGCTAACATGAAAGAAAATAATATCAGCTGTTAAGATGCTTTTTTTTCTTAATTCTTCGCAAGTCTGGGTGGATTCCTCCAGCACACAACTTTCTATATCTTTAAATAAAAACTTACCAATACTTAATCTTGTGTGCTATATACATTAGCAGACTGAAGCCTGTCTGTACGCAACACTGAATGCTGTTTTACATTTTTTAGTGACAGAGGCATATTAACCCCTTTCAATCATAGTTTCCAAACAGGTTATCAGTAAGGCACTATCAATAGACTAGAGAACAGAGCAGACAGGCATTTCAGTGCAGGATGTCTACACATGCACTGAGGTCTAGCACTCTCCTCTGCTGCAGGTAGCAGTTAACCTCCATAGGCTTCAGGGCTGCAGAAGACAACCCCACATGTCATCGAACCTGGCCTGTAGTCATACAGTGCTGCGAAGCACAGCTGCCATAGCCAACTTTGTTTGCTCAGCATCACATGGAACTCCATCTGGATGAGGTTTAGAGCTCTTGAAATAATTGGAGACTCCATAAGGAATGAGGCATCCTTCCCCAAACAGCAAAGTAAAAGTGGAAAAAAATGAGAAATATTTTCTGCCTTCTTTGATGAGAGATGATTTGTCCCACTTAATTTTATCTCTATCCTGCTTGCCGGCCAGGACTGTCAGTGACAAGTGCTATTTGGAGAGCAAAGTCTCTAAAATATCTCACAGCTTATGATTATTAGATACACAATGTCAAAGTAGCACTTTTGCCTATGCAATACTATCTTCCTGAGATCTGCAAGGTCAGAAGGTGACCGAACTTATCCCCACCAGGCTATGCTGGGCAGTAATCTGAATGTACTGCCCATTAGGATAAATTGCTCAAGACACCTGCAATGTTCCTCTCTGGGTCTAGCTCAGTCAGTCCTCATGCTGCCAGGGGAGATTAGGATCACAGAAGGATTAGGGAGAGAAAAGGTGAAAATCGGGCTTTATACGAGGCTTTTATTAGGCAAACAAAGTACTGTGAATTTCAAATAGAAGGGCCTTTATAGCCATGGACGGTTCAACCAGAAATGGCTGAGATAGAGCAATCATCTTTCTTGGGTAGCAGTGAAAGTGAAATCACTTAATATAAGAGCAATATTAAGACAGACGCATTTCCAGCATTGGTGAGGGAGAAACCCTTGGGATATCATATACTTTTCTTCCATTTCTAATTCCTCCCAGTAAAAATAATCACAAATTTCAATTCAGTGTTTAAAATGCCTTTATATAACCAGCTTTAAAATGCAGAAATACAACCTAGTTTTTATTTTGTTGTTACTTTTAAATCAGTTCATTACCATTTCTAAAAGTGCAATGAACATTAACTTTAGATTTTAGCATAAAGAGAACTATCATTCAAAAGTTTTTCCACCTAAGACTGTTTACACTAGAAGAAAAACATTTAAATTTTCCTTCCACAAATATTAAGAAATTCACATCATTAAGACTAACAGAGAGAATAGACTATTTCTTAAAACATCGGAGGTTTGTGCAAACAAAAATGTATGAATCTCTCAATGGATCCTACCTTTCATGCAAAGAAATGACAGACATATATCTCTGATATATCTTAATTTCCTCATAAATCATCTTATCTTAAACCATGTGTTTCACAGAATCACAGTGACTGTTCAGCTTAATGCACTGTGAAATCTTCTAGCAAAATATATATTTATTTATCTACTCATGTATTTATTTTACTATGATAGTTTTTAAATTAAGATTACATTCATAATTTTTAAATGGTAATCATATTTTAGTATAATTTAATCTCCAGTGGAAAATCATTGAATAATAAATCTCAGCATATATTACACAAAGAGGTTTTAATTTTAGAAATGTAGTTTAAAGTATATAACACAATATGATGAAGGAAATGTCTCACTGAAAATTATATATAGAAGACCTTTCTATTTTTTAAAGAGCTTTGAATCCACATCTTACCTAATGTACTAAATCTTCAGTGTACTTCTAATAAAATGGAGATTATTTTAGGATTCATGCAGCTGAAGACTATGGAAATCATCAGCTTGTGGACATAAAGTTCAAAATTTTCCTTCATTCAGAATTAGAGAATGAAACATCTATCACTCTCAGCAAAAAGAACAATAATAACTACCCATAGTATTCTCTGTTATTTTACACAGCTTATGAAATGGACAACTGGTGGAAACATATATTTATTCTCATTTTAAACTACTACTTAATAAAGCAATATCTCTATAGTTGTACTCTCATTTCCACTTATAAATGAAAATACACCTCCAAGCTTAAACCTCTTGCCTATAGTAGGCTTTTTACTTTTCAAGTGTTTTTGAAAACCATTGATGACAACTGATTGCTTCATTTAAGCTGTATGTATCAATAGCATTTTTAATTTTTTTTATGAGGCATCCAGAGCAAAAGAAAATAATTTGCCCTTTCTCTGTTTTGCCTTTTTTTATGTGGTTGTAAAAGCAAATAATACTAGCAGTACATGAAACTTTTGCTATACCAAAATGCTTCATTTATTGCAAAATAGAACAGAACAATTTGTTATCCCAAACAAGTGATCTATGGGAATGATTTTGGGTGATGGTTTAGTGTGCTTCTGTTACTTCTGTAGCAGTAAACAATTGTGCTTTGCAATTTTCTGTATCTTCACAGTGATGAAAAAGAGTTTCAAGGATCGTGTTCATAAAATTATATGTTAGAATTATTTTTATAACCCAGTTCATTTGCATGCTTTGTTGCATCTGACAGACCACTCTGGCACTTTAAGAAACCTCTTCTGCAAAAACTGCAGTAAGCTTTATGGCTATTATCGCTATGTTCACTGATCCAGGCAAAATCATTTCTCTACTCAGAATGCAAAGAACTATTTTTGGTGTGTGGTTATGACAGCCTTCTCAAATATGAGAACAATCCTTTTAAACATGTAGAAAGTCATGCAGGTGTGGAAGAAATTTCTCTTGGCTGCAATAGGAACTCCTCACAACCCCAAGGTGAAACTGCTGCAGAGGAGTGTTCTAGAAATCCCCTTCAACCCCAACTTATTCTGTTATTGTACAATCTGTTGATGGAAAATTTCCCCCAAAGTCATTGCACAGTCACAAACCATGCAGGAGACAGTTAAATTAACCAGAAAACACACGCACACACACACACAAACACACAAAGTGCCAGGAATCAAAGTATTTTTTCTTTATTCCTTGATGCTGTATACTCACACCAAAAAAAACCTGCTAGATATGAGAGGATGAGCACGTGAGTTAGCCCTAGCTATGCTTCTGTGATGCAATCTTGAGAATTTGAGATGTTCTTTCTCAAAGAGACGTTCAAGAGAAGCTCAGAGACATAATCACCACTTCTCTATCACCAGCATTTGGTTCCAAACCCCTCTCTTACAGAGTCTTCTCAGCATAACAGATTATAGTAACCTCTGTAATTTCTGCTCTGGTTGGTTGCTTTCCACACTGCTCCACGAAGGTCTACATCCACAAATGCTGAGGTCTTCCAAAGGGCAGTGGTTAGCTAGCACATACAGTGTGACCTAAGTCTTTCTAAGAAAACATGTGGGAAGCACAGCCTGTCTACATTGTCAGTAATTAAATTGTCCAGAATACTTTTTCTTTGCATAGTATTTTCTTATTGGGCTACAAATACAGGAATGGATTCTTAAAGAATTTTTATTTAGTAGTCAAAGTCTGAAACATAAAATTACATCTCTGAATTAAACTTCAGACAGGATCCTTGTAGTATCTTCCAAAGCCACAACAAGATTTTTTGTGTGATCAGTTTTTCTTAAAACTCTGAGGTTTCAAATGATTGCTGCACTGAAAACAGAATTGATCTACACTGACAGAGCATTCTGTGAAGCTTTGATTAACTGATTCAGCTTGATTCACGCTGAAAAACAAGGAAATCTAGGACAGTACTTTTAAATTAGAAACACTTTTCACTCCAGGGTACAAAAAACCCCACCCCAACATTAACAACAGTCCCTTAAAATAAAAAATAGCAGATACTCTTGATTGAGACAAAATTCACACAGAGTTCCTTTTCCAAGGAAGCTCAGGTGTTAGTTAAAGAACCCAAGTGCAAATGCACTCTAGGCTCAGATCACACCAACAGCCTGGGACTGTCTCTTCCTTCCAGCTAAATATCCAAGACAGCTGGGTTTTCTAAGGGATGTTTAATATTTACAGAGTATTTTGATGTGACTCTGAACATCCTAAAATGTACTCATCTGCCCTACACTGCAGGAGCCAGCCTACTTCTTCCAAAAGACTGTTCCTAGAAATAGCACAAGAGCAAGAAAGCAACACTCTAACCTCACCTAAGTTAGGTCATCTCTCTTGGACCCAGACATACCTCAGTTCTCTTCTTTGCCCCGGGAATGTGCGTTCACAAGAATAAAACAGAGTTCACAGCAAATTCTCAGAGCTTTCTCTGTGTGCTCGCCAGCCTGCAAGCTGGAAAATTAAGATCCACGCTTCTGCCAGGTTGCATAGAGAATTTAAATGGAGTTTCTCATCCCCTACCTATTGGACATATCACCATGACATTTTCCCTTTGACAACTGATATCGCTGCTATATTAAACATAAATGACTGAAGAGCTTTAGAAGTACTAAAGATTTACTTTTTAGAGAAAACCTTTGCCCATCTCCAAGTGCAAATCATGTCACACCCATGAGTATTTGTTTTGTATCTGCAGTGAGGGGGCAAGTCTCAGGTGGGGCGTTGGTGAGAAGTTGTCATTCGGCAATGGTAATGTCGTGGTTCACACGGCAGCCTTTGCTGGGGAGTCTGTCTGAAAAGGCTTACTTCTGTTTCTGCTAAGTCACCTTGCTTTACTGCAGTCAAGGAGGAAGAGGAACAGAATTATCAGCCTCATGAATCATCAGGAAAACCATCCACCAGTTTTTCATTTCAGGCTTTCCTGATGAGCACTGCTGAAAATATATACAAGGTTAGATTTGATTTTCAAATACCCATATGAAACAATCCAGGAAATTCAAATGGCACTAGTACTCTTTAGGTGAAAAACCTAAGTCAAGATCCAAAGTAATTTTCTTCTGCAACTAACCAGCTCCTGCTATAAGCTGTGGTATCAGTTATGGAAAAGTCCAGTAAGAGGAATGCAGAAATTGCTGATATCATTATTACTTTGGTTCTGGAGTGTGGTTTTCAATAGTTCATTGACTTTCCTATTTGCAAACTGGTGTCAGAGTAGGAAAACTGGAAATCTCTCAGGAGAAACAAACCCAGTATATGTGCTCTGTTTGGCTGCTAATGTCTGTTCAGGGAACAGAATTAAGCTAGTCTGAGGTAAATTCAGGAGAAATAAACACAGTTGGAACACCAGTTCCTCAGCCACAACTATTTCACTCCTCAAATTTTTTCTTAATGCATTTCTTTCCTTGCTGGTACACAGACATTATTGATAGACAGGTCTGTTTAGGTGTTCTAAATATTTATATACTAGAATTTACCTTTTTTTTTATATCCAATTTCATACATTTTGAGGTTTTTTTCTACATCAGATTTTTGAAAGACATTTTGAAAGACGGCAGCATGGTGAAATTTGCAGCATGGTGAAAACCTCAGCACACAGCATAATGTCATATGACTCTGAACTACAATGGTAGAAAACTACTGACATAGTTTAAAGTGAGAATAATAATCATTCCAGACTACAGGTCACCATCTTGAATGGACAAGTCTCTTCTTATTTCTTCTAAACTGGACTTGGAACAATGGGTTCAGTACTGGCTATTTAATTTGTCTAGAATTTTGTCACTGACTTCATTGAGAGATCATTTGTTGGGACACGTTACATGAGCTTAGGCAATAACTTCCCAAATGAATGGCCAGTGGTACTTTCTTTGATCATTTTGGCAGCTTTATTCTTAGCACCTAATTAAAATGAGGTGCTCTTCCAACAGACATGTCAGGGGTCTTGCTGAAGGAAAAACTCACAGAAACAATGTGCCCTGCACTCCACAACAGTTGAGACTGGATGTCAATAATGATTTCTTCCGGACTTAAGAAAAATAAATCTACCAGTGTGCAAAAAAGTCTTTTTTGAAGAATGTCATTTAAGAAATAAATTCTATTCTACGGGAATAATTGTTGGGTTTTCCCCTACGAGAAACTTCATCAAGGAGGAATGAAATATGGAGTTTTTCAATTAAATGTTTTTAACTGTGTTTTTACGCTGTTTAACAAACTGGAAAACATGGTAAAGGAAACTGAACAGCAGGAAGTAACAATTGCTATATATTATACAATATATTACATATATACATTATGCCTATATAATACAGGCATATTTCATCAATAATCCAAAATACCAGAATGGTAGACTGAGCAAAATTAGGCCTTGAGCCAAACAGATAAAAAAGAAATACTATAAAACCATGAAAACATCTTCCATGATGTAGCATCTACTTGCACACTGCAGGAAAACTCTCAAAATTTACTGAGGAAAAAACAAAAAAAGTGAAAGAGCTTTTGGAATCAGAAAAAAAACAGACTTCTGAAGGTGAGAAACCACTACTGGATTGATGTCTCTGCCCTCGATCCTCAGATCAGCAGAACCTGAGAAGGTGTAGAGCAGAAATATGTCCATGTGTTTAACTTGTTGCACCTTTCCCCAGTCCTTCACCATTTGTCACCGCTGAAGGAAGAAGAGTGCTTAGGCAGAGCTTTAGTCAGACCTTGTCTCTCTGCGCATTCTCATTACCACACATTGTTAACATCAGCTGGTTTTCCTGCAGCTTAATTGTAAAAGGGAAAAAGAAGTGACTCAAGCAGTATATTATCAGAAGCTCCATCTTCTTTTGCACTGTTTTCAGCAGAGAAAGGAAGCAGCTTAAAACTCACTAGGGAAACAGTTTAGCTGGACTTTTCTAGCACAGCATTTCTTTCTGAATGTTAAGGGGTAAGTATTTCACCCTAGCTTACATTAACTCCCCTTCCTGGTTTTCAGTTAAATTACCAAAACAAAGATGGTGTATTAGTACATCCAGCACATCTTGACTGCCTTGCAGTTCACTGGTGTAGATATCTACTGCCGCTCAACTAACGACAAGCCGTGTAAGTTCCCATGCTTGGCAGTACCTCTAAGCAGTAATGTCTGCCTCCCCAAACCAAAGTTTGATTTCTGCATCTAAATCTGCGCTAACATGAACATCATGTTGACGCTGGTCTGACATCAACTGACCACATCATTTCCTTTTCAATCAAGCATGCAGCTTACCAAGCAGGTTATAAGGCATAAAACTCCAGCAAAATTGTTGAAGTAGAACCTGTTTCTCACTCTGTCACATGCATGCTATGTTTGCTCATCTGTTTTTCACAACTAAAGGAGTGGTAAAAATTTGGCAGGAACGTTGTATCAATTTGCTCTAGTAAAACTGCAAATGGTAAAAATCTATTTAACGTTTATTAGAAATGGCCAACAGCCCTCATTTTTTCAGTGAATGTGGGCTTTGTTGCCCCAAGAAAGCAATAAAACAGACTGTTTATAATGGTTGGCAGCAATAACATCCATACCACAGACCTCTATATCCAGCTATTTGGATTCATGTCAGCCTCTAATATTTTGAGACATCGATCCACAGAAAAATCTCAGGGTTATGATTTAAAATAAATTGCATTAGGTATGTCTACCCACATGGCTTGGTACCAGCATATAGCTGTTTTTGAGACTAGGCTGATGGATCATGAAGCCAATGAACTTCCAAATGTGGGCTCAGGGACAGTTTAAGTGTCCTCTGAGGAACGTGCCTTTTTAGGCTGTCAGACTCAGGCTCCCCATGTGGTTTAACCCAAGCTGACAACCACGTCCCAAACATCCACTTTCTCACTCCCCTCACAGTCAGTTGAGGGAGAGGATTGGAGAACTAAAAATGAGAAAACTTGTGAGTTGAGACAAAGAGAGATTAATAGGGAAAGCAAAAGCGACACACACAAGCAAAGCAAAACAAGGAATTCATTCACGGCTTCCCATGGGGAGGCAGGTGTTCAGCCATCCCCAGGAGAGCACAGCTTCCTGGAACAGTAACAGTTCCTTCACATGTAACAGTTTCTTGGGAAGACAAATACCATCACTCTGAACACCCTCACCTTCCTCCTTCTTCCCCACTTTTTATATGTTGAGCCTGATGCCATATGGTATGGAATATCCCTTTGGTCATTTGGAATTAGCTGTCCTGGCTCTGTCTCATCTCTTTCTCCTGCAGCCTCCAGTGCACTCACTGGGGGAAGGGGGGAGTGGGAGAAGCAGAAAAGGCCTTGACCCTGTGCAAGCAGTGCTCAGCAGCACAGCTCTGAAAACAGCTCTGTCCAAAACATAGCAGCGATTATGAAGAAAATTAACTCTGCCCAAGCCAAAACCTGCACACCCTCACAGACACCGCAAGCTGTCCACGGGTGACCATGCTGCTGAGTTGATGTATTGCACGAAAAGCTGCTCTAGAAACCATGTCTCCAGAACTAGGTACAAATAACCATTGGGTTTCTCACACACCACATAAAAGAACTGAATTAAAAGTATACAATAAATATCAATTAGAAGTAACAAAACTGATGACAGCCTCAGTGGAAGAACAGTCACAGCCAACATATTAGACACCATACCTATGTTATATACTTATCTTGACATCGTAGATGGCAAAAGAGGAGCATTTACTTTTGGTAACTAATCTAAAATTCAAAAGAAAAATCTTCCCTCTGGGCATCATCACTTAAATGAAAGCTTCAGTCTCAATATCCTTTGAAAAAAGAACTTTGGTAAAGGAAAAACATCAATGTATTTCACAGGAATTGTCATATTACTTCTCACTCTGTGGTAGTTCAAAGACCATGACACTGTTTTTACCACCTCATAGATTCTCCACAAGGCTCATACATCAATCTGAGTTTAGGTATTTATGTTGTCAGCGTTTAGTTGGTTTTGGATCCCCATATATATTTTTGTTTCACTGCAGTGGCTAAAGACATTGCAGTGGGAGAAAGACACTTAGGATTCTGTTTAAAATAAAAAGATGATTTTCTGAAGATTAGCACGATCTGGCTTGAAGTTTTGGAAAGCTTAAATTTGAGGTTAACTCACAACAGTTTCAATTCTGTTTCAAGGTGATGGAGAAATCATAAACTCAAATTGCTATTACATCTTTCAAACTACAAGCCAGCACTAAATGCAGAGAGATTTGTATAGAACATAATAGCAATGGAAGGCAGAGCTGAGAAGAAATGGAATCTAGAAATTAGAATTAGAAAATAGAACTAGGAATAGAATCTAGAATTAGAAAATAACTGAAAAATTTTTGCTCATGCATTGTTTGTCAGTTGTCCTGTCCAGGGGGAACTCAGTAAGAAATAACATGAATAAACTTCCAACACTGTTAGTTACTTTAATTAGTTTGATTCACTGTGTTCCCCCCATGAAACAGCACATTTCTTTTTATCCATGAAAATAATTAACTCATCATGAATAGAAAACAGAACAGGTTAAAAAAAACCTTCTTAAAAAATATTCAGAATAATTACACTTGCTGCTGCATTTATAATGGCGGAGTCCATCATTCTGGCAGTACTGGTGAATTAAAGCATGAGGAAGAGATCGCAATGGAAAGGTTGTCCATTACTTCTAAACAAGAACCTTGTAAAAAGGCTGAATTGCTGGCGAGAATGAAAATATCTTCCAGTCTCCTCCAATGACTCATGCAATGCCTCAGAGTGTCAAGCTGAATTGCCTTGCCAAGTTCTTTCATTTTTTTTCTCTGAGAAAAATGAAAACTAAAAAAGGAGGAACATTCAAAGAGGATGAAGCATATATCAAGGTTTAGCTTTAGCCCAGCAAAACATCTGTCAAGCACCTATTCTGAAGCACCCATTCGAAATTAAGATAAATAAAATTACAGGAATTCCATTAAAAAGGGTATTTTAAAGTTATATTCAAGAGGCATGTGCACATGGGAAAACAGTATAGCAAATGTTTTGCAAGCAAAGAAACACAAATAACTCATGTTAGTAGACAGATTTAAAAGTTCTTGTGCATTGTTTATTTTCTGCTTCCAAAAAAAGAAAATCTTTTAACAAAGTGGATTTTTTTTTTTTGTTTGCTATTGACTTTAGGATATTTCCACTAAATTTACATTTTT
Organism: Callaeas wilsoni; assembly: GCA_013398955.1. NCBI lineage: Eukaryota > Metazoa > Chordata > Aves > Passeriformes > Callaeidae > Callaeas > Callaeas wilsoni. Next base: position 323,475 of record VWPU01008985.1, read on the forward strand.
TGTGTACTGCAGTTTTACATGTTGACTGGAAGCAGAGGTTAATGTAAAACAGAAGCTGTTACTTAGATATAATTGCATTTCCAGCACAAGCAGTGGCTTGATTTAAATATTCTTTATAAAGCTGTAGAAATTATAACTAATGAAGTTGTTATTATTTGTACCTCTTAAGCAATTATGCGAAAAGTCACATGTACACATAGATTTCAACTGGCTTAAATATCTGAATCAGTCCTTACAAAGGCTGAGTTCTCACCAGTTTTAAAGGAATTTCATTTGATGTCAGTATATGCCATGCTATTCCCCCCCCATAATGGCTCCATTATGCAGAGTGGAAGCAGTACTGTAGGCAGCAGAACCTCCAGCCTAGATATCTGTTGGAATACAGACCTCGTTTAATTCAAAACAGGGTGATATTCAGCAACATATAATTTCACGATTAGCATTTTTGCCCACAGCTTGTGTCATCTTATCACTAATCTTTTCAAACTACTGAAAATCAGCTTATGAAAATTCTTCTGTGCTACAAACTGTTTTCTTTAGCCAAGATAACCAGGAGGAAATGTACATAAAGAATATTAAAGATTATTTTTGTCAACTTTGAATAACAGATTAATATAACTGATTGTTCTCTCCCTGTCCTCTCCAGCACAGGTATGCACAGCCTATTTGGTGAGTGCAGTCCACAAGTACAGTCTGCTTCAAGTCTAATAACTGGCATTTGGAACACTGATCAAACTACAATTCAATGTGAATTTCCTTTGAATATAATCTTTCTGAAGCCAATTCTAAGTAGAGCTGTATAAAAAAGAAATAAAAAGATAAAAGGCAAAATGCATTACTTTAAGGCCAGGTTCTGCCACTCACAGACATAGCAAGTGGCGCTTTATAATTAAAGTTCTGATAATGGTAATGAGAAAAGTAGCATTCAAGATCAAAGAGAGGGGAGAGCTAAGGAATCATTCCTTAGTGAACAGAAAATAGACAGACAATGCCTAAAAGAATCAAAGATGATATTTACACTGCTAATTCAACACCATAAGAATGAGATGTATTTTCGCTAGTGTAAATAACCAAAAGTTAAGGAAAAAGAAAATGGAGCCTCTAAGGGATGGCTACATAATGAGGCCAGTACTAAACCCAGCCACATCCAGTATTAAACTTGGCATTTAGAAATAACAGGAAATGATTCTGGAATCTGGCAGATGTTTCCCAGAGAAAACATCAAGTGCTGTAAGGATACCGAGGTTGGACCAGAACAGGAATGTTTGAAGCCTGACATGAAGTGACAGACGTGACAGCAGAGAAAATCAGTTCGGAAAGATGAATTTAAAACATCTTTAACAATTAAGGGAACGCCAAGTGTCATTGTGAAAGCTAATAGAGAACACAACAAAAGTAAGGATTATGGAGAGCTGTGCACATCTGATCTAGAATGTCTCCCTCATTCTTAATGAATAACCATACTTCAACAACTCACTCTCCAGCCTCAGCTGACATGCAGCACAGGAGAAAGAAGGAAGGGAACAAGCAAAACTAGGAGAACACTCATCCTTTCAGAGGCATTGACCAGCATGAATTTCCTGTTTCTGAGACCACATTCAGTCCTGAATTGATTATTTATAATTCACAAGCAACACATGTTCCTAGCTCTGGCCTGAGCTGTATCACAGATGAACAAAAGCTGAAATGACAGGTTTTCCATATAAATAGATTATGGTTATATGTATTTCTAAGGTTGGATGAGCTGAGCATTTTACAGATTGCCACTTGCCTGATATTACATGGACAAAGATTAAGCTGTATCTCTACTGATACCCTGGACATGTAGCCCACCACAGCCACAGAGCCCTGCCTGTAACTCCATGAGAAGTTGTGCTGGCTGCTGCCTCTTGCAGAGGGCAACACTAGCACACAACGAGGAGCTGAACACTATTTGTTCGTTTTGCTGCCTCCTGAGCTTTCTCGGCTGCAGAAGAGCATTGACTTTCAGAAAAGGTGTTTATTTGCATAGATTTTGAGGATACTCAGTGTTACTTGACCATAAGGTTTGTGTCTCACATCAGGCAAATAAGAAATGGCACTGGGAAATATGCAAGTCAGTGGGATCTGGAGACAGAGCTCCAGAAGAACAAAAATAATGGGAACATGACATAGGAATTTGTGAAGCAATGGGAAAGAAACCGACTCCTCAAAGTGACTTTGGAACACTGACTCTTCCTCTATAAAGAGTCAAAGTTCTCCACGCTTGACGAGCAGGACAGCTCAAGCTTTGGAAAAGTACTACAAGGAAGCTCAGGCCCAGGCAGCTAATAAGTGACAATTCCAGCCTGACCCAAATAAATTTCTAGAGTAAAGTTTCTATTTGCAGATTTCTCTCAAAGCTGTCATCATTCAGAGAGCAACCCCAGCACCAAGGTTCAGTAGTCCTAGCTGGCACAGGAGCCAGCACTATGTTGTGGAACTGAACAATGGTCACGAGGGTTTCAGCCATGCTAGACCAAGTAATGTTCCTGGCCCTGTGTCAGAGAGAAGAATGGTAGGTATTGCTTTTACCCCTCTAGCAATAAATTCATTCCAAATAAAATGGATTTAACTGTGTGAAAATGAATTCCACACACCAAATTTCTGTCAGGTCAGACTTTTAGGTGAAGACTGTGTCTGCCAGAAGTTTGCATGTGTTTTCAAATAGCTATTTATAAAAACAAGTATATATCACACAGTTTGAGTTCTTTAGAAAGCAATCAGTACTTGGCTACTTTTGCTCAAGTACAGCCAGGACTTTTGATCATTATTACTTTTCCTAAATGCCATTCTGTCCATGATGGCACAATTTTCTTTAACCTTTCATTTTATGACAAGCAATTCTGGACAACAATTGCTTGTCCAACATGAGGTAACTACCCCTTCCCAGGACAAGTCAGTAACTCAGCATCAGCTTGGATCAAGCTGTGTTGATGTTGACTGTCTTTTTTAGAAATGCCTACACAGTATTTTCATACCAGTTCTAACCAGCACCGAATGATAAAGATAGTGTAGCAGGTGAGGCATTTACCTAACGAGAGCACCAGACACTGGAGAAATTTTAACAGAATGATTTTCACTCCTACAGAGAATATTGCCTCTATGCAGGTTTGGGGAAGGAATCTGTCATGAGCAAAAATGAAGAAAAGTGCTGGGATCAGTCAGAAGGAGAGCTCGTCCTTGTGCAGTAATTGCTACCTGACAAAGAAAGAAGCAGAAAACACTCAATGGTATAAGTGCTTTAAAGTAAAACTCATTGATCATCCAAATTCCAGCACTATGAGGAGTATTTTTCAGTTCATAATCTGACAGGCCTTTTCTTTTCTTGTGTGTTTTAGACAACATCACAGATTTAAGTCACTGGAAGGGATGTAAAGGGAAAATATCCAAGCAGCCTTTGATGCCACTTGGAATGAACATAAACTTGTCTTCTGGCATCAATGCAGTGGAGATTTTCATGTCCCCATATGGTTATTCTCCTGGCTGGAGCCTGTAGACCAGATGCACAACACATGGGAAGGAAAGAAAATTATACCTAGATAATAAAATTAAAGCTGGAAAGTAAAGGAGAGAATTTCAGGAATCACCAAAGTAAGTACCTCCCAGAACACATTGTTAGAGTTATTCTTCCAAAAAGAGAAAGAAAAAAAATAACCCCACCAACCCTCCTGAAAATGGCTTGCTTTATGAAGAGGGCTCCGCTGCCAAAGTCCTGCTGCTTTGCAGAAATGTATCCATGGAGAAAAGGTTGAGTGCCGCTTATACTTTTGTTTTTTCCTGACTCAAAATGGATGGAACACAGATTCTGTTTTCCATTCAAAATACATTAAATCTTCATTTAGGGATACTATTGAACGGTCATAAGAAGGACAGCTTCTCAGGGAATATCACTTCTTCACTGCCCTCTGACAGCAAGCCTGGATTTGACAAGAGCACTTGATAGCAAAAATAGAGTTTCCAGCTAATAATAAGCTCCAGTAAATACAGCAACTGTGACCTTCCAAAGCTACGTCAGCTGCATATCTCTTCTGTACTCAGACCAGGCAATATTATGACTGACTGTGCAGTGAACTGTGCCTCTTTCAAAAGCATCTGTGGATTTTAAGTGATCCCTAAGCATTTTAGAAATGCAAAGCTATTTAAAATTATGAAAGGATTTCTCATCACTCTTAATGGTAGATGCTTAACTATTCTTGTTAGCTGCTGAATTCTGTCTTACCCAGAGATAATAGTGGGAAGTCTGATGTTATGCACACCAGCATCCAGTTTCGTAAATCAAATTAGACTTTCTTGGTTACCCTGTTATAAGGACAGCTGATGGGGCACCTGGAGGGCAAATGCCTGATGTTAGTTTCAAGTACTAGAAAGTGCTAAATAATGGATAAACTATGGTCTGCTTCCATCGGCAAAAATATCCTAATTGCAATAGCCTGAAAGGGAAAGCTTGCAGTACTACCAATTAATTTTCATTAGACTTTACTGTGATGCAAAAGGAGTCCCAGAAAATTTTACAGTGGAGGGGAAGGGGTTGTGGGGAGTGGCTGGGGAGAGAGGTGGGGAAGGATGTCCAATTTAATAATAAATTATCAAGGGTTTATTAAAATACGGGCTTAATATAATTGCCCACTTCCCAATTCTCAAGACCTGAATTCAAAGTAGGTTGCAAATAAAGTAACTCTGGTAATTTCAGCCTGGTCCCTAACGGACATTTGTGTTTTATCATATCACCTAATTAGGCAGTGGTGAGAAGGCATACAGATCTGGAACAGAAAGGAGGAACACTGAGGTCATGACAGAGGTACTTCTGCTGTAATGTACGTGCTGGAGATGACAACTGCAGAAATTGCATCAGTTCTCTGTGAGACAGCATCCCCTTCCTTCCAGTATGAATTGCCAACGAGTTATGATAGGATGCCATTTTGGACAAATAATGCATAAGAAGTTAATCATTCACTGAATCTAGCTTACCTTATACTCCTTTTCTTCTGTCTCCTCCTCATTTACTTGCAGAACACACAGTAAACTGTTGTTTGCAATTTTAACCTTACCACTCTTCAACAATAATAGATGAAAAGTAGTGTAAAATGCTTTATTTTCTGGGTTGCTTATTAATATTCATAATGTATCTGACTGGTCACCCGGTCAGATGTTTTGACACATTGGTTAACCTCCTTGAGTAGAAAGGTGCATTGCTGGTATTTCTGTGGTATCTGAGGTCCTCATAGACACACACACACACACATCCCCTGCCTCTCCACCCCCTCAAAAAAAACCTCAAAAAACCTGTGGGGTTATTTTCTTTTGCTTCTTTACACAATTGTTACGACAAAGGTCAAAGCCCTTGAACCACAGCAAACAAAACTATGCAAGGAAGGCATAAGGCTTAAATTCACATCTTTCATAACACAAGATTATAACTCAGTCATAATCTCATCTCTTGCAGACAATTGTTAAGATTTGCTTTCTGATAATCATATGTAGTATAATCTGCAGCTCAGAATTTTAATACAAAAAAGTAATTTTAATACCCATAACAGAAATAATACAGCTGAAGAGCAAATATCAACAGCCATATTTCAGTCGATGTGCATTATGCATACAGGACAGCAATAAGGCAATGTACTTGTTGAAATATCTGCATTAAACTCTTTCATGAATAGCTCTTAGAGCCCTGCTGTTTTGAGCTCAGTTTGATCTACAACTAAAGGATATTCTAGAGATAAGAAGGATCTCCTGAGAGAGGCTGAGAATCTTAAATCTGATTTAAACACAACCCACGGCAAGACAAAGGCATTATTCAGGTTCCATCTAAAATTTTTATTTCTTCTAGACCAATGTCTAAATTTCTGAGTGGACATGAAGCAGAACAGTCCTGCTTCAAAATTTAGGCAAGATCTCAATGAGGTAAGTTTGGTGAAAGCTTTGGCTTAGTTCTTCCCTGCTTCTGAACTCGGGTCCAAATTCCTGAATGCCTCTGCTTCAGGTCTCTCATTTAGATAATTATTTTTATTTGGATATTACTACGTGAGATGAGATTACATTATCTTTCTGCTTTTTTTTTTTGCAGTTCAGTCTGTCTGTAAGTAGACTCCCTGTCTCATATGTTTGTGCTAACATATGCACTCTGCTTCATGTCTTACACGGCTTAATCTTAACTTTTACATTCTACGTTACAACCCTTTCACCTGCTTCCTAAAACTCCACCTACATGAAAGAGTACAAAAAAAACGATGAGAAGAGGATGATGTGAAAAATCAGAAGATGCTAATTGCACATTTGAAGCTGCAGATTAGAACATCCTTATCAAATATTGCACACATCACCATCTAGCTTTACTAATGGAAAAGTAACGATCCTTCCTCCTCCATCTTGCTCTGTGTGCACAAATTTCAAGCACTTTCCTTTAACTCTGGGAGACTTAAGGTCATCCTTTAAGTTGTCACAATGGAAAACATTCCCAGTGAAGGGTCTGAATGGAATTTTAAAGGTGAAAATATTCAGATTTCTGGACTATATTTTAAGGACAGTACTTGAAATGTTGCACAGTAAGCTTTAAAGGAACCATGTAAAAGACTGTTTCTTTATTTATGTTGTTCATAGGTCAGAAGCAGCCTTCAAAGAGCTGTACAAAGAAAAGTTTACTCCATTAATGCTTATAATAAAATTCTCATTAATCATTGTTCTGCTTGGAAAGCATGAAACTATTCTTCAACAACTGAGTCTTCCTGAGAGTTCAGCTCCCACTGATCTTTCTAACTTCCATGAAAACATGGTCTGGATCCTAGGATTTGGCTGAGGAATTCAGAATTTCTGTAATTCAGAAAGAAACATTGCATTGATGGCCACTAATGGTCCCAGCAGACTACTATATTAATGAAGAGTTGCTCTGAATGGAGGCTGAGGTCCAATGTTCAGTTAAACCTATAGAGAGTTTTTAATACATTCTTCCAACTTTTCCAGTCCTAGAATGATCAGATTGTGTGCTTCCTTGAATGAGAAAAGTTTTGAAAAATAATTCAAATTAGTTTAGAATTTTCACAGAGTGCTCCACTTCAAGTGCATCAAACCGTCCTGGGATCCTTGGGAATGAATCTTTCTTGTCTGAGAAAAGTGTAAGTTCATGGTCCTCTCTCAGACCCTGTAGTGGTCATGCAGGAACCCTTATTCGCATTCCTCGAATAAGCTGAACCCAGATTCAAGCAATGCCATCATGCTGGGATATGCTGACAAAGACTCCTGCTTATTGACCCTCTCAAAGGCTTTGACAGCAGATCTATTTCCTTACTAATGTTGAGATCACATCAGCTAGGACAAAATTATCATTTCAGAAATTTGGATTTCTTCTCAAACAATATATAAATTTTAAAAATCTATTTATAACAGCTGGATTAAAACCTGGCAATAGCTGTAAAAACAGTGACAAGCTTTCCTTTTCAAGGGAAGAGAGAAGGAACTGTTGCTAACACTCATTCCTCACATTTCAGTCCAGTGGATCCCGCAGAGATCCATGTAACTACCTTCCTGTTAAGATCACCTAATAGAGAATATAGAAGCATCTGGGCAGGGGAGTGGGGGAGGACAAATTTTTGAGCAGAATCTTCTAAGTTCTCAAGAAATCACAAAGGTCTTTTTAATCATTATTTTTGCATTATAAAATGTAAGACTATTACATCCTGCAACCTATACAATGCAACCGTGGCAGAAATTTAGCAAGAAGCAGCCTGGAAAGAATAGCCCCTAAATAAAAACGAAAATAGAAGCTATAATGAGAATAAAAATCTCTGATCCTCAGGGGATCCAGCTTCAACCAAAATTCAGTTGTGGAGTAGGGAAGGCTTTAAATTTCTTTGCAGTCATTTGCATTTTTGCACTAAGATTCCATCCAAGAATAATTGGCATAAGATAGTTCAGAAAATTTAAATTATTTTTAATAGGTGAATTGTACTTCTCCTCCTCCTCCATCTAGATGATTAAAATGAATGTTCTACTCAGTCTTATTTCCTAGTTTTAGGGTTTAGCTCTTTCCATTTTTAAATATTATGCATTTAAACAAAAAAATATTGTTTAAATATTTTTTCTTAATTTGTGTCTCTGGAGATAAGTTTTTTCCCCTTTAAAAGAATACTGTGCACAAGTCTGAAGTTTATGCACAAAACTGTTAGAGAACAAAATTGAGAATTATTCTATCTAATTATAATTCATTGATATGCTAAACTAGAATGTGCCACAAAAAAAGGAAATTCTACAAAAAGTATACAGAGGGGAGGAAGTCTCACCTGTCTGAAATAGGTGCATACCCAGCATTTACCAGATCCACAAAGCCCAGCTGGTCAACAGCTACCTTAATAGCGCCATCCCTGTTCCTATATACACAAATCACTAGAAAATCTTTAGTTCTTGATCTCTACATACTCCCATGGTATCTTTACCTTCTTCTGTACTAGGAACAATGCTTTGGGGCATAAGGGTTGAACAGAGATTTCAGAGTGGTGGAAGGACCCCACCTGTCTGCTGCAGAATTTGAAAGGCGTGGGGAGGAGGAGGCAGCGTTTTGTGGGAAGACACCAAACGGCTGCACCGCTGAGTGAGATGAGAGCTCCTACACCAGCCTCTGTTCTTGCCTCTGACACAGCCACTCTGCATCACGTCATTCTCCAAACAGAGAATGGTTTTTACTCTGCCGCAGTGTAGCTGTCATTTGAGGACCCTCTGTGAGTAGCCGCTGGAGCTGCACATACAGAGCGTGCATGTGCAGGTGCATATGGAGAAGTCAGGCCCCGTGAACCTCCCTCAATAATGAACTCATCCTCTCTGCATTTCAGGCACCCAGCCTCCAATGTGGGGTAATATTTTTCTCATTCTCTGTTTATCAGAATACATCAAAACCTTTAAAATACACTGAATAGAGAGAAAACTAAGCTTTAGACAACCAGGTTCTATTTCTCTCTGAATTCACTGAAGTAAATGGGCAAATTCTGTCAGTGCTGCGCATCAAATGAGTTATGGGTCCTTGGGAGAGGAAAGCACAAGGTCCAGTGATTGAAGACTTCATTTTAACACATGAACAACATGGGAACGAATGAAGATGAATGAGGTAAATTCCCAAATTTCCTAACTCTTAAATGTTTGCCTTACAAAGTTAACAATTAATATAATTTTGGACATTTTAACATGCCTTTTTGGGCGTATTACATATTCTATTCAGTGATATGACAGTATGACTAATTGATTAACAACTTTTAATGTACTTGTAATTATTTTTCTGTTAACTGTGCTGAAAGTATAATAAAAGATTATCAAAGAGCTGAAATTATAATAAAACATTATAAAAGAAAATCATCTAAGTTGTAAGTTATATAATCTAAAGAAAGACAGAAATAAAAATTATTCAGACTTCCTGGCAACGAATTTATTTTGAAAAAATATCCATGCAAGTCTGACAACTGCTAGACACTTTACTAGTTGGATTTCTCATCTAAACACAAATGTGGGGCCTGAAAGCCCCATTACTTGTGTCTGACTTAGCACACACTGAGTGTGAAGTTTTTCCTCTACCTTGTACTTTTGAATAAGACTGCTAATGCTCTGCTTGGTATGGCTCTGAGACACAGATGCTGCTGCCTCTAGCACACCCATTGCTTGTCACTGCTGCACTGAGAGAAGTTGACCTTAAGTTTGACTGGCTGATTGGTCTCTAATCTGTTTCTGAGAAATGAACCAGATTTAGAAAGAATAAGTGAAAAACACAAGACTCTTTGGAGGCAGAGGAGATGCAACCATACAGCCTGGGGTTAGTCTCCTCCTGTCTAGATGTCAGCTAGACTGAAGTGGAACAAAAGTCTCATGCAACAAACTGACAGACCCAGCGGGAAGACAGCAGGTGACAGCACTACCTTCAGCAAGGAGCTTCTAAAGTTTATTCTCACTGCCACTCTCACACACAACACAGCATAACCAACAGACAGGCAGCACCTGGATATTCACGGAGTGCAAGATGATTCCAACTTAACAACCAGGATGGTCCTTGGAGGTCTCCCAAACAGTTATTAGCTTCTCAAACCATGCACTTATTGTTGAAGACATTCTAACCATGTATCTGGGCCTAACTTGCCTGAGAAGTAGGAAGGGAAGGAAATGGGATTTGACAGCAAGAAACAACATGAAGCAATTCATAAAGCAGACATGTCAGTAAAAACTTGGCTACAGTCAGGGAGACATTTGCCAAGACTGCAGCAGGACAACTGGACCTCCTCTACATTACTGTCATGCAATCATGTTATGTTACTGAAACACCTCCCCAGCTGGCAGCAACCATCAGCAAGAGTCTAACTGAATCCATACTGCATTTGTTGTGGTATTCTTAAGGAAACAACAACCTTTCTGCTGGTATTCAAAAAATGGTCCTGTCTGAGAAATCCATTAGTGACTAAGTCTGAAGGATAAGGAGTCTCTCACTGCTTGCTATGTGTGATAAAAATTTCACTTTTTTGAACATGGATGAAATCTCCATGAGACTGGTGGAAGAGGTATCTTTTTGTTCAACAGCATCCATAGGAGAGATTGCTTACTTTTCTTTCCCTCTTTGAGGCACAAACTGATTTTCACATGCTATCTGAGTGTCTGGGTGGAATTTCATCTGGTCTGAAGTATCCCTGTTCCATTAAGAATCTAATATCCATTATGTGCAGTGTTAGCAAAAATTACTTCAATTCAAGCCACTTTGAAAAGCTTAGCTCCTGTCTCAGTGACAAGATGACATGCACTGTTGAAAGCATAATGCAGCTCAGGTAAGGAGTAAAGACTAAGTTTAATAGATCCAGTAAGGATGAATAATGGTTTGGCCTCAGAATGCAACCTTATCTCCTGGAAGGGAACATACCTCAACAGAAAAAGCTGGGGGAAAACAAATAAACCAAACCAAACCAAACAACAACCAACAAATAAAATAACTTTGTGCAATGAAACCCAGAAATCTGTGAAGTCTCTGCTCAGTTTCTAGTGGGCATCTCAGAGCATTTCTGGTTTCATTCTTGTACTACTTTACAATTTAAAAATTAAGTCAGAGGGCGGGCTTTTCAGTCTGATACTACTGTAATTCAGGGTATACCCTTAACCACCTACCTTAAAATTGAGAAACTTCACTTTCTGAAATTTTGTTTTTTTGTTTGGACAGGGAGATGTGAGGTTTTTATGTCTGGGTTAATAAAAAGAAATTATAGATAAGATGCCATACATCCGGCTTTGAGGGGTCACAGCAGAATCAAAGCCTGTGCAATCAAGCAGAATGTACACGTTTTCTAAGCTTAAACAGTACACAACTCGACTGGAGTCCTCCTCTGTTTTTCAGAGATAGTCAGGCTAAAATTCTAAGCTCCTAAAAAAAAAAAAAAAACTGTAAAAATCAAGGAAAACAATATGATCAGGTCACATTGTCCGTCTTCTAAGTAGACGGCCCCCATCTGTTTCCGGCCAGACAGAACCCCAACCTCTAAGTAATGCCAGAGTTCAGCTCCACTCAGTTGTGTCTGATTAACTTAATGCAGGAAGTCATTTCCAGATGGGACTCCAATTTAAATCCAAAAGCTATGCCACTGTCTGGCTCATCAGGGTTTCTGCATCACATACAGCACACCCTAAGGGATGGCAGCTTCTGGCAGGCAACAGTTTTCTAATAGCCTACCGAGGTAGACAGTGCTGTTATTCAGAATTTACAGGGTAGAAGTGCAAGGTTGTACAGATAGATAGATAGATAAGAAACAAAGAAACTAGGTCCTGAACTTTGTGCCTCACTTTTCTACACTTGATGAAAAGTTCACACTTGAGAAGGTTTCCTTAGGAGGATTTTTGTTCGTTTTGCTTCCTCTATCTCAATGTACCAGAGAGATTTTGAACAGTTCATGATCTCCAGAGCTGATGTTTGTTATTTTTTAAAATCACCTGATGCACAAGAAAGTGATTCCATGTTAGATAGTCTGTTCCTAGTAATTTACAACACTGTGAGTTTTAGATAACTTTTGCAGTGAAGCTCCTCTCAGCTGGCTCACATGCAGACTACTGGCTGAACTGCAGCATTCTTTCATCATTCCTGAGCTACTTCCCAAAAGCACCTAAATGAGAAATGGGAAGCCTTGCTTCTGCAGCAGAGCAAGTTTCCATTGGGCATTGTTAAAATTCTTTCAGAACTATATTAAGATTTTTTCTTCCTAGAAAAACACTGAAAATATTTAAATGAATAGGCATGAATATTCATGCAGGAAAAACATAAGAGACAGTCCAGCTGCTGGAATTATCATTGGGATAGGGAAATGGGAAAACAAGGTCTACATGTTAAATTATGTTGCTCAGAATTAAGAGCTCAGGGAAACATTATCTCACCAAATATAAGCCAGACTGTGGCCTACATGTTCAAAAGAGGACAGTGATATATGTTGCTGTTTGAGATATCTGGCTTTCAAAAATTGGGTTTATCTGTTTGATCTCTGAATCCTAGTTGGCCAGAAAGACTACACAGGGCATGTCCCTGTTCGGGGTTGGGTGATGGAAGAGCAACCATGCTTGCAGACAACCTTTATCTTCCCTAATCCCCACCCACTCTCCTGTCTGCACTTCTCGATCAGCCCCAAACTGGGTACTCAAACTCACATCATAGAAAATAGCCATAGAAAATGTAGGGTTCTGAGGTACAAGATAAATGAAAAAAAACTCCTCTATCTTAGTTTCTTTCGAAAACATTCACCAAATTTCACTGTGCACCTGCCTGACTGATCAGATCTCCTCTGGCAAATTTTTAATTTTGTAGTTATTACTATAAATTCACTCACAGTTCACTACATTAAGCTAAATGCAGCTGACACCACTAGAGGTACCAGGTGTTTAATACAGACCAGTCCCTGCTGATTACAGTGCAACTGAAGAATAGTCAATAAGGAACTACTGAAAATTATGTTGGCAAACAGACAATGTCTGGTGGCCAGTATCATTAACCATGGTCTATCTGAAATATTAGCATTATTATCCCTTCCCTAACATAAGTATTTCCCTTAAGAACATTATCATATAGAATCAGTAATAGATTGTATAGAATATAAGAAATATTGATTTACTAATCCTACTGGTTGATGAAATTTATGTGTCAAGAGAACACCAAGGAGAAGTATAACACATTTTGACAGATAATAGGCAGGCTATACAAAAAATAACAGTTTTTTAAACCTTTACATGAGCATGTCAGAGCCATACTCTTGTGAAAATGCATAGGCCCTCACTGAAGGTCCCAATCTCTTAAACACCAAGATTATGTGGAGGAATAATGAGGATTATGAGCATGTAACAGGTAGGAGTAGTGTGATTGCAACAGGTAAAGACCAACTGTTAAATATGAAAAGAAGCATTCTTGTTCTTTCTCCCCTGCTGTACTAAACATCTGTCTTCTGAAAACATCTGAACAGTACCCCATTACAGTTCTTCAATCTCTCCTTGAAGTGCATTATGTCACAACAGCTACTAACAAGTTGAAAAGATTACACTTTCAATGTCCTCATCCAAAGATCCTTTCATGTCACACAATGCCACTCAGTTTTCACACGTCCTTCATCTGCATGCCTGTGTTATTCTTGGGCTGGAAGCAGATGTGTCATGCTCCACAAGTGGGAAAGGCTAGCTGTTACAATATGAGTAGAAATAGCATTATTACTATTATTAGTATAATAATAACCCTGCCATATTAGATTAGTTTCCCTACTGAGGCAACCTTAGAAAAAGAATTCGTCTCTCTAGTTCAGTAACTACACAATGATTTTGTAAGCATACCCCCACAAGAGAAACATGAATCATTCCGAGACACACATGGTGGATACAAATGACATATTTTTGCATTTGGATTCCTGATTCATCTGACAGATGTGAGAAAACTCAAGAAGTTAGACAAGTCCCAAGTGATTGCATGTGTCTGGATACTGTAAAGCACAAGTTATTCCACCTACTTTGGCACTAAAAGTACTAAGCTTTTTTTCCTTCTGGTCGACTGCTTGCTGTGATATAGTTACAGTTGTGCATTATTAGCAATGCCACCTGTCTTTTCACATCCATTAAGAAGATCTTACAGACCTTACAATAATTAACAAAAATGGCAGCTAATATTCTGATATTTAATCTAACGTCTCATTTTTTTAAACACTTTAAAAACAAATTAAAACCTCCCAGCAGTCTTCTGAGTTCATGGATGACATAAAGATGTGGAAAAACCTTTTAAATATGAAATACCATAACATAAATGCTGAAATATGAAACAGAGGCCAAAGTCACATGTTAAGTGCACACATATATGTATTGTGCCATCCTTGCATGGTACTACTCATTACAGCTTTGATAACAAGACACATGTACTGATCCTCCTGTTTTTACTCCCATAGGATCTACTGCTATAAATGGACCAACTGCTCCTGATGTTCCTCTGTGCCAGAACTTGAGGCAAACATCACTGAGCTTCCTGGAAGTCTTCTTGCTGAGCATCCTGAGCTTTAGGTAGAGTGCTTATGGACTCTGTGATGAAAACTCAAGATGACTGTGGGCAGGCTATATTTTGCAGGCACCCAGTGCATCTCCTCACTGCTCTTCAATGCTCTTGGAGTCATTCTCTATAAAGTTCACAAGCATGGCACTCACGCTGTACAAACAAGCTATTTGTTTTCAGTTAATGATCCTCACCATCAAGTACGCAGTGGTACCAAATTTCCTTGTTTATTTCTTTTTCCTTTCCCTCCCTTGCTCCTACTGTTTATTACAAGCAAATGTAGTCTCTATCATGCAGACAGCAAAATCTGTGGACCAGCTACAGTGTTTATGTGCTTGTACAACACCTAGCACAGCATGATTTTGATCCTAATTTGGGACTCTTACTCTGAACACCGCTCTCTGTAGTGCTGCTTTCTCTGAAACTCACAAGCATATATATCACTCATGGCTTAAAATTAAATAAATGAAATCTATGGTCAAGCATCAGAATGAGTTATAAATGTATATAGACCAAGTCTCTATGTCTCACCTACAGGTGGTTTCTTCCCTCACAGGATCTCTGCATTTTCTTCTTGTTATGTTCAGGATGTCTGAGGATATATTACAAGTAACTGTATTTTAAATAAGCAAATTTTGCACTTGTTAAGCTATATAGAACAAATGGCTATCATATGTTTTACAAAATGTGCCCAGTATTGTGCTTCTAGAGACACATTAATTCCTTAATTGAATCAAAGCAGAGAATTTCAGAAAAAAATGTGCTGTTTACCAGAGGTATTTGCTAAATTAGTCACTTTTCATTTCTTAGGATGTTGTATGGGCCACTGGCTTTCATTCACAGAGTATGTATACAGTCCTGTAAACAACTTGGTTTTGCCTCCTGACTCTGTAATTTGTTTCATGAGCAACCACAGAAAATTACAAGTTTATCCAGACTGCCACTTGCCCCAGCTGTAAGTTCAGCTAACAGCAGTTTACAAACCCGTATGATGCCACAATTAATAACTGAAGCTGTTTGGGGCAAGGAACGCCTTTTCATCTTGCATTTATACCACAACTAAGGAAGCAGATCTACCAAGGAGATGCCTAAGGAAGCTGAAAGCCATCTCTTCTCAGCCTATTAGCCAGAAACACTCACTACTCTGCCAAATCCCACAGAGCACTGAGAGCTCACTGAGGCTGGGCAGCTTGGCATTGGATGGGACATATCTGGACACAAATAGCACCACCAGTATTTCAGAAAAGGATGCTGTGGTCCTCCAACAATGGAAAGGAATTACAAAATAACTCCTTTCTATTAAAGAAAAAAGCAAAACGCAGTAATTTTTTGTGCTGTTATGAGACTGAGATGGGTGGCACAAAACATCTACCATTTAAAGCAGGCACTTGCCACTTAGTAAAAGCAAAGGAAATGTCTCTCACTGGAGGTCACTACACTCAAACGTACAGTGGTTGATTCAACGTGATGTACATCCATCTAATACCCACACAGCAATATTTTAAGGTATACGATCAGAGTTTCTCAGCCAGCTGGATTTGCTGGTTCAGCAGTCTTAACGACTAAAAGCAGGGATGAAATACTTTTAGTGCCTGCTTTTAAATTATAAAGCTACAAGGAGGCTGACTCTTGATTAAGAGACTGGCAGACAGCTGTACCTTGACCAACTAGTGTGATGAACAATTTCCTATCATCCTGCTCAGTGTAAGGTGAATGCAATCGAAAATGGTGTCTTGCATGGAGAGTTTATAGCATAATAATTGTAGGAAATGAATATAAGTTAAAGCTTTTAAAAGATGGATCCACTACAAGCCATTGTAACCAACATGTTGCTTGAGATTTTCTATGAACAGGAATACCCACGGTAGAATGAAAAAGTGGGGTTTAAATCTTCCAGATTTAAGAAAAAAGGGGAGAAAACAAACCCCAAACAAATGAAATAATCAACCCACAACAAACCACACACACAGAGAGTGCATCAAAATCTCTACAGAAACCTGGATGGTTTTACCCTTTGGCCCCAGTTACAATCTCATTACACCTTTTAACCCAGCTTAATTTATTTCATTTTGTTTTTGAACTTTACAGCAGTACTTTTAGAAGAAGAAAGATGTAATTTAAAAGGCGTTCCTAGAAATTTTAAGACTGTTCATCTGGTATGATTCATCAAAAACACAAGTAGCTCATCAGCAGATAGTTTCAAAAAATTTAGGGTTCTTTTGTATTTTATTTTAGGGGTTTTTTATCAAATTTATATAGTTTTGGATTCAAAGACATTTTAGCAAAGCCACCCTTCATCCTACTATAGCAGCCTTCATTAATCACTACTATAAAATCATAAAGATAAAATCATTATATTACTTAGTGAGTGAAAGATTCAAAGCAAAAAAAAAAAGATAAATCTCACTTCCGATCTGGCAACTTCTAAGTCAAATATTTATATTTCCACTTCCAAAAAAAAAAAGAAAGACTGCTTTAGACCCAGAATAAAGCCAAATTACTTCCTTTAAAGTAAAAATATGTGTTGTAAAATGCCAAATTTGGACTAAGCCCCAAGACTTTCATGGTTTCTATTTAAGATTTTTACACTACAAATTGAGTTGCTCATTCTCTGTGGGTATATTTTAAGAGACCCAGTAGAAATTAAGTCTCAGCAAAAAAAAGTGTGCAATCAGAGAAGCAATAAATGAGCACTCTGGGAACACATAAGCAGGTGAGAATCAGTTTGAGAGATTGATATGAGGAACAGGTCAGGCAGTGAGAAATTTTAAACAGCTTGACTAAGCAATTAACATGAGACTTGTGACTAGAAAAGCATGTGTAGTAACACATTATTGACCCCTCAATGAATTCATTCAATTGTAAACTGGCTGAACAATTGGATTTTAATCTCATTTGCCTTTTTTTTTTTTTTTTAATTGGAATAGGCGAATAAGTAACACCACAGAATTACTCTCAAATTTGTAGGTTTTCAGAACAAGCTTCCAGATTGGCCACAAGGACTGCAGCCCCAAAGGGCAGGCTCTGACCTCACTGCTGAGCCACAACAACCCACCTCAGCCCCTGGAGCCTCATAAGTGCTTCTGTGGGACCACCTGAACATCACCTGTTTAGCTGGGTCTCCAAAAATCAGATTGTGATAAACTATAGTTTCTTTGCTTTTGAAATCAGAAAATTACAGCAAAAGTACTGGAGATTTTCACTACCTTAATAGTTTATTTTGGTTTGAATTTTGCTTGATGACAGTGGGGGAAGGGCAGTGATGCCTTAGGATTTTAGCGTTATATTTTCATATGTTTGTAATCCTGCAGTTCTTTAGTGTGTAACTCTAAACTCCATATAGAGTGTTAGCAACTGCTTTTCCCATTTTGGTCAGACACAACAATTCCTCTCTAGGCCTGAGAATCAAGGACACCTCTCTGTGTCAGGCCTCGAGAAATGTAAACAAAAGTGAGTTGGGGGGAGCAAACTGAGAGAATGGGACTCCACTGCCTAAAGCTGTAATTGGACAATTAACCTCTGATATGCAAATGGACAAAACTTACATCTGTCCCAAAAATGTGTGACTGTCGTCCATCCTGGGTGTAGTCTCTGCAAGACTCCTTCACTGTCCAAGGTGTGCCCTGTAAAGGCCTTTTAATAAATACCTGCCCTTTATCCTTTCACTCTGTCCAGCCTCTGTTCCAGGTCAGCCTCTACAAGGCATCAGCAGGATCAGAATTAAATACATTTCTTACAGGCATTAGTTTGAAAGCACAGTTATAACTCCTACTGTGGTATCTACAATGACGAAACAGGCATGTTATGGAAAGGAAGATGTTATTCCAAAATTTACTCTTCCAAAGAAAGCCTTCAGCTTGTGGGCTAAGGTCCCTCTTTTCCTCACCCCAGACATGGAGATTGTTTTATTGTAAAATTTAATTTGGTCCCCATTTTTTTGGAGCTCCATTAAAACCAGCTCGGGATCCAGTACCTGACACATATCAGAGACACTGGAAAAGTACTACAGGCTGCTTTTGATGTTTCAGAGCAAGCCCTACAGCCACATGACCTTTTTTCAAGAAAAGAAATTCTTCTACAGCTAGAGGACCATACCGTCTCTGCCTTTCCAATATACAAAGCCCTCCTTCTCCAGAGGAACAGACCTCTCTGTGCCACTGCTGCCAGGTTTGTAGTGGAAGCACGTCCAATTTTTGAGAGGTTGGCCCTTGATACAGGAGCTGCTGCTGCCTCTGGAGTGTGCTGAACTGGAGAACACCAAAAAAGTTGGAACTCATGAGAAAGATTTTTTAAGGGAAAGGTTGCCAATTTCTCAGCTACTCCCCTAGGAAAATACAATTAACTCATCTGTAATGAGAGCACTTATACACACTCAAATTAGCTGCAGCTCGTGTGAAAGCTCCTACCATCTCTGTGTCCCTGTCCCAGCCTGTTGACTTCCATGGAACAAAAGGATGACCCTGGAAGACTTCTCCTAATTAGCGTTTCATGACTAATGCAAAAATTAAGGGAGATAATTGTGTTAGCTGTACTTCTGGGGAAAAGCTTTTATGAGATAGGTCTGACAAAGTGAGTGAAAATCCCAAATGTCCAAGAGCTCTAAGAATTTAAGAAAAGGCAGAAAGTTGTTGCAGCTCTGGTTTCAGAAAAGGGAGGTGGGAGAACTTTTGTCCTCATCCCTAGGCCTTACCCTTCTCTGCTCTGTACAACTCAATCTCTCTGGCATAAAAGTGGAAGAGCAGGGCTGCTGTGCATTAATACAGCCTAGAAAATTCACCCCACATAGTATATTATTCTAAAATGATGAGGAAACCCCTTCCCCTTCTTCTCAACAGCTAGCATTTCTGTATTAAAACATGAACCTTGCTGTGCACATGTTGAACAAGTTCTTGTATCTTCAATTGCTTTGTATCAATTGAATCATTATACCTACTTGTTCCTATGTTTTCCCCCCAGCTCATGAAAGGTATTGTGGTTTGGCACAAGCAAGACAAAGTTTTTTGGTACTTATGTACTGAGACATAAGCACTGATAGGCCTGTGACGCAGAATTAACAAGCAGCTCCTCAATTTCTTACAATTATTTTAAACTACTTAACCAAGGATACTTGCTCTTCCCACTATAAGTCACCACCAGCTCCCATGAAACCAGAGACGCTACTCATGCTAAAGACAAGAAATGGGTTATATAAACTCAGAGAAGCTCAAAGCTTTTCATCTCACAAATCTCAACAAACTTGAGAATTTGGGGGGACTGCTTTATTTCTCAAATCAGTGACAATTAAAAATGCCATTAGTTGATAGCTTAAACTTGACAGATCATCTTAAAGAGCTGAAAAATTATTCCCAACCACAGAATTTTTGTTTTCTCAAGTAGTCAAAAAGAACAAATGAGGCAGAATGAGAAGAAAATATTCAATATTTAATCTATATTGGTACACTGTCAGCAAGATAACTAAGAGTCAGATCGACTCAGAGCAACTTTAGTAGAAAAATTTTTTCCTTGGTAGAAATCAAATAGGCTACAAATTATTGTGATAAGGCAAGACTGTTTGTTTTTTGCTTGTTTTAAGGTGAATCAGTATTTAATGGACACAGTATTACTCTTTTGTTGCTATAGGTTATTTGGTTTGATTTTATGTTTTGTTGAGATTTCTATTAAGTGACACAAATGGCAAAGAATGGACTTTCTTCTGGTTTTCTATGAACTAGAATGGTGGTAAGTCCAACTATGATTCCTTCTCAGACTGTTACTCAGGAAAGGAGCTCTTGCTATTCCTGTCCCCAGTACACTTATCTCTCCTTGCTAGTACCAAATAATTTGAGTCCTTTTAGAGATCAACAAAAATAGAATATTTATCCTACTTGAGACTGACAATTACAGAGAAGAGGATCACTTTACAAAGGGCAAATTATCTTACCCTCATCTGTGGTTCTTCCAAAAACTGATTGTAAAGAAAGTCACATTGGTTTAGATCAAAGAAGATGGAGAAGATGCATTTTTGGGGAAAAAAGTTAGGAATAATAGGTAGGACCTGCAAAAAACCGTTAATTCAAGAGAGTTCAATTAACATCTTACCCACACTGAAATACTTTACAAAGAGGAAAAAAATAGCTGTATTAGACAAATTCAGCACTTGTACACAGCATAAATAGATAGATGAGTCAACAGCACATATCTTCTCTCTAGAAATTATCAATATAGTTTAATGCAGAAGGAAAAAAAAAAGAGACAAAACTTGTGTAAGAAAATTAGATGCCTGGGCATTAGAACTAAGACTTCATTCCTAACTGTCAAATTTAAGTCTGGCCCATAACAAACAGAAGAGATTAAATTTAAGGCCTCCCTATCTGAGAGGTAGTAAAAAGACAAATACGTAAAGATGTTCCCCAAAAGTGTGAGAAAGGACGACTGCCTAGAGCAAAACAGAGCAGATACTGCTTTGCTTCCTTCCCCCT
This sequence comes from Callaeas wilsoni, assembly GCA_013398955.1. Taxonomy (NCBI): domain Eukaryota; kingdom Metazoa; phylum Chordata; class Aves; order Passeriformes; family Callaeidae; genus Callaeas; species Callaeas wilsoni. The sequence goes on from VWPU01008985.1 coordinate 344,466, forward strand.
CAAGCGTGTAGAGAAGTCAAGTTCTTCTCTAAGTCCAAAAATTAATACTAATGAAGAAACTTTAGGTGAAACTGTACAGCAGTGATTGAGGCTCTTCCTGTCCTGCTGGCAGGAGGAATGATCAACCTTCTCTCTGTGCAATGGGCTCTACCACTCAGAGAAGCAAATGGATTTTGAACACTAAAGCCATCTAAACTGCATAAGTATATGAAAAAAGGTTTTATGTTTAAGAAAGACTCAAACCTCTTTAGCAGTTACCCAAAAGTCAGATTTTTAAAGTCTCTCAAACCTTTCCTGAAATTCATCTATGTTTAATAAATAAATAAACATGTGCACATAGATTAACAGGCAGTCACTTACTCACTTTGGCTGTAAATGCAGCAGCCATCAGCCTAAACAAAGAGCAAATACAAGAACATTTGCAGCCATAAAACGAAGTGCTTGCATTAAAGCATAAAGTAATAAAGCCTTTCAAGCAAAACAAGCCCCAGCACTTGGGATTTTGTACATAAAGGTACCAAGTACTGCAGAATCACATCTCCCTTTGCTCCTTGGTCTCACAACAAAAAGCTCTGTATTCAGGCCAGACCCAAACTTCATATTCAACATTTTTTAAAAACTAATGTGAGGCCAATGATCAGGAAGCACAAAGACTCTCCTGTTTATGAGAGGCCTCCCATGCTTTTCCAGTGCCTTCCAGTGCTCAGGATCACTGTGGGCTGTGCACAGGCAGCAGGTACGGCCTTGCTTGCAGGGCTAGAGGATACAGCCATGGAAATTCCTTGAATACTCCCTCATGCACTTATTTGAAACAAACAGATGAGTCAGCAGCAAAGATCCCACTTTTTTTCAGCATAATTTTGAATTGCGTTGTTTCAGTAGTTTGCAAACAGAAGCTTTTTCACACACTTTCCACTGTCACATAATCTTTAATAAAATCTGAAAATATTTCTCAAGGCAGGTTCAGGGCTCTACATCTTGGGAACTGGCCCTCCAATCTAACATGCTGTTCTCCTGAACACCTCACAGTACAACTGGTCACAGTTTGGAAAGCACTGTGACACACAAACACACCCATCAGTACCGTACTTTCAGAAATATCAAACATAATTCTACATATAAATCATGCACAACTAAATCACATTTCATTTCCCAAATTATTTCCCTTCCTGGAAAGTTATGCAGCTTCTCACAGTTTGCATTGTTCATTAGCCTCAGAGCTAATCCCTCTATACAGAGCTATAAATCCTGGACTTTTATGTATAGTAATACAATAGTCAGGTATTAAAGCACCCAATTCCATTCCTTTTTATTTTAAAAGAAAAAATAAGTTTAATCCAAATTTATAAGTCCCTTTTTCCTACCTCCCTGTATTTATTTTATTCCTTCTAAGACTATGTACTTCACCTTTACATGAGTCTTACATGAAGCACTAGAACAAGCACATTTGAAATCAGCTTTACAGTGAATTTGAATCAACAGAACACTTTAATTTTCAACAGATTGACCCTAATTTACATCAGTCAGAGATCCAGTAATTTAAACTCATAATTGCTCACCAACAAAAAAGAGACATCAACAATGTCCCTATGGAAGCTTCTTGCATCTGCATTATGGGAAGAAATTCCACCACTCTTCTTCCTTCAGGATCAAAGGAGTTTGCAGCTCCTACACTCTACTCTGCACTACAAAAAACTGTTTCTTCGGTAGAGACAGATCTCTCACCTACAACTTTAAAGTCACAGTCACACAGTAGTGCTAAAGAAACCATCACTAAAGCAGAAAGTGCAAATCTATACTATTCTACTTGAGTATGTGGATTTGTTTGCCTGTTTAAAATAAAAAAGTGCTTAAGAAAGGTAATGAGAAACATCTTTGTCATCATAATCCACTTCTTGCTCCTCAGCTGCCACAAATCAGTGCTGCTCTACTAACTTGCATTTGACCTGCTTTGACTTATACCACCTGTAGATCTCACTCTTGGTGCTGAATGTAAAGTAAACTCATGTCTAGAGGCCAAATGCTCAGCTGGATTGTATCAGCACATTCCCTTCTTTGAAGTGCATGTGGCACATGGATTGACAACAGCTGTAGCTCTAGTCTTGAACTGTTTGTTTGAGTTTTTAACTTTCAGTAACCTATCAGGCACAGAGAGTGATAAAATTGGCAAGAATATAGTTTATAAAGCCATATATTCGACTGCATGTTAGTCTCTGATTATTATGCTTTTGAGGTACACATACATAAATATATGAACAAATTTCTATTTGATAGTCCATCAAAAAATTTTTCAGTAGAATGGTCAATGTGGTAAAAGAAACACACAAATGTCAGGATTTGCTTACGCCTAGAGTTTAGTTTCAGAATTCACTCTCCCATTTCTGCTGGAATTTTTTTCAGGGCACTTAGAATTTGTAGAATGGATGCAAAAGATATACATTTTGTTGCTGTAATACAGTCAAATTTTGTCTAGCTAGAGCCAAGTTTACTGCCATACTTTCAACTTAGAAAGTCTGTTTTATTTATCAAAGCCAAAATTGTTAAGCTTGGCAACCTAAAGTCAAGCACCAAAATCTATATTTAGGCACTCATATATTTAGGCCTACTTTACACAAGCAGTGAAGACCTGTAAACTTAAAAATAAGTTAGCACCCAGCACTTCTGAAGACCAAGTCACTTACTTAGCTGCACAGATATGCAATTACACATATTCGAAGGAAATTCCTTCATTTGTATGATTTTGGTATAAAAGAGGCATGTTGTGCCCTATGAAGAACACTTTGAACACACCTTTTGAGAATTGTAATTCCTTCTGCAAGTCCTCTTACAAAAGCAATAACCTTTCTAATTAAATGTACCATTGATTCCTTTCATCTAGATTGAATACAATCCGACTAGTGAATTGATTAATAATGTGTTCAAAAGACCCCAGTGTTTTGATTCACTTTCTTCTCATTTCTGAATTGTATAAATCTCAGGCATTGTCTCCATGGTGGTTGTTTGTGTGTCTGAACAGATCATCTTCATTTGATTTGTACAATACCAATGTTAATTGAAGTGCTGAGATCTGTGTAAGTCATAACAATTACCAAATTACCTTCTGTCATTCTTAATTCCCATGCTACCAAAACATCTAGCTAAAATCTTTAAAGGCAAGCAATGTTGTTAGAAAAGTTTATCAGTCCAGGACTGTGATAAAGGATGCTATTGCTAGGATCAGAATTGCAATATACTTGCTGCTTCTCCACTCATCACTAAGCCCATGGTCCAAAGAGGCAAGACATGCCTCTCGCTGATCTTAACACACTCCTAATCAGTTTATTTGCAATACAGCTGTTTTCAAGAAATAGTCGTGTCTCAGCCAGACTTGCACTGATGGTATTCCAAAAGTGTTCTGCAACTGCTGCAAGGATTTCATAACTTCATTGAAGGGCTGAACACTTGGGCAGCAGAAGTGAGCAAAGCAGGCAATGGAAAGGACTCCATCTAGAATAATACCAGCTTTCCTTTCCACTTTGGACAGACAGTGGGCTTCAGAGCATAAGCAATGTCATCTTGGTTTTGCAAAGGTATGACACCTAAAAAGTGACCTAAGATTTCCTTGCTCTTCTTCCAATACTGTGAGCAAATATGCTAGCATGTAGCATCCACTCTAATGTGTGGAGTGTGAGGATCCACATAAAAGAAGGTATCTACAACCTTCTTAACCTAAGCCTACAGGAAGAATTATTCAGAAGATTTTTTTTCTGTTCTTGAGTACAGTTATAGGCTCCTTGGCAATGAAACACGGAGTTATGTGTATGTATATGTATGATCCTGTGTTATTGTGGTTCCTGAGAAGTCTCATCAGGAGCCAGATTGCATTCTTTATTACACAATTTTATTATATTATACTGATTATACTACATGCCCAATAAAGGCCAAAAACTGGGCTCTGCCTGTGCAGAGTCAGAATTCCTTTATAATAACTTAATTATGGCACCCTTTCAAATGTAAAATTTACCTGCAATCTGAATCATATAAACAGCACCAGCTTGAATTGTAAAAAGAACTTGAAATTCATTTTCTTCCCCAAAGCTGGAATGTCCATATTTTCTCTCTCTCATCATGAATTTACTGCATTGTTATGAGTTTAAGCAAAGAGGGAAAGCAATAATATTTGGTTGTTGATTCCCTGAAGTATCAAAAAGGAATTAAAGGATTTTGGTCTTACAAAGAAACTCTCTTTGCAATGTTGTTCTTGCAGCATCTCATTTTTGCCTGATAGCTGCATGGTAGTCCATCATGTAAACATTTGAAAATCATGAGCAGAAAAGATAAAAAATTGTAAATACCAGACCCAAGAAATGGCTAAAATGCAGAGCGTGCCTGGACTGTTGCATATCTACCACAGCAAAGGGGAATTTATGGTTGACTTAACAGTGCATACACTATATGCCCCAAAAAGTTTACCTCACAGAAAACAAGATCTCCTCTGTTGTAACTCCATTAAGTTTCACTCAGTTGCACTGAGTATCTGTGCACAGAAGTAAGTAAAAGCATTTGGTGAATGCCATCATTATTGCACTGTTATTACAGCCTTCTATTTTTATTGAAAGTGTGTGTTTCAAATGAGATCAGTTTTATTAAGTCCTAATTTAATTGGCACCCTCAGTTTGTAAGTAGACCGAGACATGAAAACTGGTGGTGTGTCCTGGGTTGCAGTGTATACTATTACCATCTTCAGGAGCTGTTAAAACTAGGTGGGGCTGTGTCCCCTGCCTCCTCTCTCTGGACTATCTTCTGTTAAGAGGCCAGCTGTCAAAACCGGGTGGGGCAGGGTTTCTTAGCTCTCCCATGACCCATCCTCCCTCTAGGGGGATATCTCCTGTTAATGGGCCATCTAGTCTCACCACATGACTGATAAAATTACATCCTCCCATTGTGAGATGCTCTGCCCAGAGGGAGGAACCAAGCATCCCATCCGGGATATAAGCTAAGATTTCGAACACCAGAGTTAGCCCTTACCTACTGGATTCCCAGAGGACAGGAGCTACCACTGGACCTTCAGGTGAAGACCAGACCTTTTCTACAGGATCACGGCTTAAACAGGACCATCTTCAGCAGAACTCTGGAGGACTGCAGCCACCATTTTATTGGACTGCTACCAACACCCTGACTGACAGGGTGTCAGGTTGTATCCTGACTCTGTCAGTGGTTTTTTTTTTATACTATTGCATTTATTTTAGTTTTTCCTATTAAATTGTACTTCTGACTTGGAGTTTCTCACTGGTTTTGCTTTCAAACCAGCACATGGTGTTAGAAGTCAGGGCTGATTTTCACTGGCAGAGAATTATGGAAGGAGCTTTTTTATGGGCATAGCCATACCATCTTATAATTCAGTTTCATGAGTAAAGGTTATCAATTCCTACAGTTTCTTAGAGATCCGTTTCCCAAGAGTCAGGCCAAGATTTGGATGCATATGCAAATAATGATAGAAATAAAAGAGAAAAATGGCTCTCTTTTAGCCTCCTCATTTTCCTGAAAGTATGAAAGTATAACAAGTCTGACATTCACTATCATAAACAAACGGAGGAAAGGGCAGTAAAATCTTAGGTCATTTAGATAGGAAAACAAAGGATACAGTATGGTAAACGCAGAGGATCATTCACTTGTTTATCTTCTGTCAGAGAAAGACTGGCATTTCTAATATCCGCAAGTACTTTAAACAGGAAGTTTCATGACTAATTAACTCTTTCTAGCATTTCCATTGAAAGATTAATCAAGTAGTTAATATAATACTTCTCAAGCAGTAAGAAGTGATAGGTTGTAAATCCAGTCCACCAATGAGTCAGTAAGTGCCACCTTCCACTCACAAATACAAACTATTCATTACAAAGAATGGAAAGTTTCTTAATTAACTGAAATTAATATGGAGTAAAATAATTGAGAGAAGCTGGTTTAAGTCACTCTGCATTGAGAAAAGTGACCTTTTTACTGCACTTGGTGTCTAAGCAAGGTCCAGTGAAACTTTACATTGACTTAAATGGCATTATATTCTTTTATCTGCTGCTAGACTTCAAAACTGTACTGACCTAATTCAGCACAAAATTGGGCCCATAATTGCAAACTTTCCTCAGTTATATTATTTTCCCTCTGCTGTAACCATTGTGTACATAAAAATGCATTAAAGATATGTGCAAACTTCTTTGGGGTGAATTGCATCATGGATGCAAGGAAGAAAACATGTAATGCAGAACCATATGACTTTAGGAAATAACACACATTTGTTTGCTTGTTAGACTGTATGACTAGATTCCCACACCTTCAAATGACTCCACAGCTTCATTCCAACCTCAGCAATTAGTCATATAATAGAATGTTTGAAAATGTAGACGGTTCTATTCAACTACATGTTTCCATTTTTCAAGTCTCTCACGTATTTCCTGGCAAAATCACTTTGGAATGGAAGAATAAAAACCGTGTTTTATTGCCCTCATGACATAAGTGTTCTCAGTCAGAAAGTATAGGTACTTTTTAATAATATTATAACAATAAAATAAGACATATGTCACTTTTCTTGTTGTAATTGCTAATAAGGCATATCTGTGCCTATTGTTTGAGATACAATTTGCCTTTGGTATTGACAGTATTCACCTGGCACTAATGGAAAGATGTTAGCATAAAAAAATCTTCTGGATAGGTTGAAAAGCTGATTGCATGGATAATTCCACTAAAAAATAACTACCTGTCTATTGGAGAGGAAGTTTTTTTGCTATTTGCTGAGCTTTTAACAATTTAGCAGTACAATAGAGCTTTTTAGATAACTTGAAATACCTACACAGCAGGTTACATTAATAGGTGCTAATTTAAAAATTCAAATTCAGTCAAATGAAAAAGAGATGTGCATGCATACAGAATGATATCTCGAGAAGCTAAATATATGTATCTTGCATTCACATATATAATTGCAATACACACAAGCCAAGTTCTGCTGTCCATTTGGCTTTCTGATAGCACTTGATGCCCTACACAAGTTGTGAGGTATCTCAGTGGGAAAGGAAAGCCTAACCATATCCACCTTATCTTCACTCACTCCACTCCCTTACTGCAGATGAAGAATCCACTGATAGAATTCGCCACAGTTAGGATGGAACTCTTCCCCCAAAAGATGACTACATTACCTAGAAGAAAGCTGAAGGCAATAAAATCCTTCCAAGTTCAAGGAAGGTAATGTGCACATGAAAACTGCATCCATTGCTAACAGATATCACATAACCACTACTGGACAACCTTATCAGACTTGAAGGGATGCAACTTATGGAAGTCTGATGCCTATGGAAACTCTTCTCATAGCTACAACTCTAAGAACAAGTTTTGGACAAAGAAACTGCCTCAACAAAGTTCTTAAAATGCTGCAAAAGGCAAAATCACAGCCTAGAGAAGCGGGCGTTGAAAAGTTGGTGGAATATGTTGAATGCAATATTGTTGGTTTGGAAGGAAGAAGAAGAAAGAGTGGTTATCTCCAGAGAATGCATTGTCAATGAATGCAAAAAACTGTCTCGTTAAAATTATAAAGATGGAGGCCACCACTTCATCTCTCTCTTAATAGAATTGCCTCCTAAAAAGACCTTCCCTCAAACAGAGTTTACTCAGCAGTTGAGTAAATAACTCATGTACTTTTTAATCCACATTTTTGCCCATAGAGTGCTGAGCACATTTTCCAAATTCAATGAATAACAAATTATGATAGCTTCAAGATAAGCAAGTGCAATTATTTTATCAATATAGTATTAGAAAAGCATCCAAAGGACAATTCACGCACAGACTGTGCTGTACAGTTCGTTGCAGTGACAACATATTTTTATTCAAAGATAAAACAATAATCCAACAGATTATTAGTTCCATCACCCTCTTCTCCTCTCTCTCTCTCTAGTCACATATATAGTCATCAAAGCATACATCTTAGAATACGGCAACTGCCCTTGGAAAGTTCTGATTTAGAAATAATTTGTCTTTCAGGTAGCAGGAACTAAAAAATAATTTCTGTGTTTTTTAAAATCGATTTTTTCTCTTGAGAATGGTGCTGCAGTGTATAAAGAAGTCTTTCATAACACATATATGAGATACTTATGAACTCCATTTGGTGTTAAAAGACCTAGTAGTTATGTCTTAGAAGAGATGTGCTGAATAGCTGTGGCATACCCCTGACAAATCATGCTCTTATCCAGCTCGGTCTGAATAAAAGCACACATATATAACAAAAATTTTTCTTTTGGACCAAAAACTGTAGAGAATATCAGTTGTTAAGGTCAAACAAGTTCTTTCTTAATTTGGTGTCAATATTCAAATCTTTACAAAATTAAGGTAAAGGAGGGTGCTACATTCCCTAAGAAAGCAAAGAGGTATTGCCCTGATTTACTAGGCATTGATTGTAACTCCGTTTTTATTAAACTCGGGATGATTTTTTATGTTTTCTAAACATATATTTCCATCCTGATTTCAATAATTCTCACTTGTGTTTTTTGGGGCAGTTCATTTTATGCTATAGTCGACCGAGGTATCTGGATATCTTGTTAAATTCTAGATTTCAGATACTATGCCTGTAAGAGAAAGCTTTGTATAGTAACAACCTACAAAACAGAAAACAATGGACTGTGGTCTTTTAAAGGCTCAGAATCCATGAGAAAATACCTTTTGGTTGTGTCTTAAAATAAGATACTGACATCTTCAAGTATATTAGTAGACATACTAAAGAAAAAATTAAAACATTTTGAAATAATAGAACACGATCAACTTCTGCCTAGTAAAGAATTTCTTAAACAGCTTTCAGGAATGTATGTATTTATACCAACAATATTGTAATATAATCTCATTTCACACTCTGCTAAACTACCTAGTTTGGTCACAGTATAGAAAAATACACTTTGTATTCTAGCTTATGAGAGTGAACACACAACCGAACAGTGTACAGTGACATTACTGTATAGATGAAATAAAAAAGCAGCAGCAGACCTCAGGAAGATCTCATCAGTGTGTATAGATACCTAAAGAGTGTAAGGAACGTGGAGTCAGGCTGCTTTCAATGGCACTCAGTGACAGGAGGACAAGAGGCGATGGCACAAAGTAAAACACAGGCAGCTCCGTCTAAAACTTCTGGAGTCTCTTCTGAAATTAATATCATTGACTTTAATCTGTTTATTAGTGTCAGTGTCAGGTGACACTAATAAAATCTGTGAAGGCAGAGATATCAATCACATATAGGAATGATGAGAGTATCTGCAGATCAGGGGAAAGTGCATTAATTACCAAGGCCTCCCATACATGGAAAATATTTAACGAAAGCAGCAGATTCACTCATTCTCACACAGCCATTTGTACTCCACCACTGACTGCATTTCAGGAGTACTTTCCCTTACTACAGGCATGTTGCAGGACTTGCTAATAGAAACAGATCACAGCCCCCTTGCAACATTATCACATTAAACACAAAAGGCAAGGAAGAGGTGCTGCAGAATGTTCCAGGATGCCTTAGAAAATACATAGCAACAGTTATGACAAAAAATCAGAGTTATCCAAACCACAGGTACGTCCTGTCTGAAGAGACCTTATTGTGACCCTTCAAATTGGTCAACAGAGTTCATATCTTGTTCCCCAACTACTTCCTTTACCACATGTAGCCTGTGCATAAATATCCTCATTCACAGTGTGGGGTCCCTCCCCTGGCTTCTTTACAGCTTGCTTTTCTATTATTCCTATGCAAGAACATACACTAGCTTGTTTTGACTATGAAGGTACAAGTCTATATATTTTTAGCTTCCTTCTTCCAATGCCTGAATGTCTGCACAGGGATTTCTGAGGGTTTGTTTTATTAGTCATGCATGCTATTTATATCATTCTATGGCTCTCCCTGTGGTTTTCATACACTACAGTTTAAAATATTTGGAAAAAAATGGATGAACAACTGGGGAAAAGTTTGCAATTTTCTGTCCGGTCTTTCTGTTTGATCATTGCTTTTATTTCCTGGCAAATGAGCTGGCTAATTCTTTGTAGGCTGTGTTCCAGAACCAGCTCTTGAGAAAGAGCCCGTGTCACATCCAGGAAGTCCTAATAAATCAGCATCTGAAAACAATACCATGCATAAGTGTGGCATATATGGGCCTTTACAGAGCTGCATGAAAAAGAATAATTTACCTGCCAACTCCCCAAGCCTCAACTAGTTGAAGTACTCTTGACTGGTACTCTTTATGACTGTTAAGATCTTCACAAATTTTCCTTCATTACATGCTTCTAAAATCCCTCAAGGAAACATCATGAGTACCTTGGATATCTCTTGCCATCACCAATATCAAACAACTGAGTTTCCTCAAAGAGGTTCCTCAGAGGACAACAGCAGTACTAGAGGAAATTGAACATGCTGCCACAAAATCTCCCCTTAAGCTTTGTGCTGTTGCACACCCCATCAGGAGGTTATTGGCAAGAGTGTGGGTGTTCATACAAGGTGATGAGAGAAACTAATATTTATACTGTGAGTACAGCCATTGACTATAACTGAATTCCAAGAAAAGAGAAAAAGGCTATATAGCTCATTGGAAGATGTATGTTAAGATACAGCAAAAGCTAATCAAGACACAAAAAAACCTAGTGATCAATTCAGAATTCATAGACTTCAATAGCTACTAAAGAGTTCAGGACCAGATTACATGATTAAGCCATTTGCTGAAACCACTTCTATGCCTCATGATTTTATATCTTGCTTAGAACCCACAATACTAAGATGAAAAATTTCTTACTTATCTCCTAGGAAAAGATCCAAAGTTGAACTGGAGACAGCACATGAAAAATTCACTATGGGATATTTTTTTTCCCGGGTGATTTTTCATCTTCACTGTAAAAATATTGTGACTTAATTCCATTGGGAACTTGCTTGGCTTTATTAATAGCCATATACTTATTTTTAATCCTTTCTCTAGTAGATAAGGAAAGAATTGAGGAGTCAGCAGTGCTTTGTCCCATGGATATCTAAATGTTTAAGTGCTGCAATCATGTTTCTTCAGGCTTGTTCACTGCAATGAGCGACGAAGCCTGACTCAAAGTGATTGGGCAGCCCTTTTGGTTTATAGAACAGCTGAAGCATGGTTGTTAGACACAAGTTATGATACAGTTTTATTTCATGTGGGTAGTCCATTAACATGAGAGTTGAACACAGTAACGATAAATAGATGACCCATGGGCTGAAGAGAAGAAAGAAGAAAGTAAAAAGGATAAGTAAATTTCAATGGGTGAATAGCAGCAGATGAAAAGAAAGAAGGAGAATGAAAAACATGATGCATTACTCAAAATTTATATTAAGTTTCTAAGTTCTTTAGTTCACTTCAAGAAGAGTTATTTGACTTGAGGATATTTAAAAAAAAAAAAAAAAAAAAAAAAAAAAAAAAAAAAAAAAAAAAAAAAAAAAAAAAAAAAAAAAAAAAAAACAAAAAAACAAAAAAACCCAAAAAACCCCAACTTTTTAAATTTGCACCTTGTTTCCTTGTTATACCAGAATTGTCTTCAAGGCAGCACATGTTCTGGGTTAGAAACTACTCATTGATTCAAGACAGTGTTACAAGGAATGGATTGTAGGCATCTCATTAATAGCAATTATTAGTTTCTGAAGCTCTGTCCAGGCTCCCTATTTATTATGATATTAGTTAATAAGTTGGACACTTCTTCCAGCCTTCCTCAGTTATTGCTGACAGAAACAAGAAAAACACTCTTCAAATGCAACCATCCTCTGAATGAGACATGCTTTACTTCCCGTGGTTCTGCACCTGAGCAGCATCAACAACATCATCAGCACTGGCAATACAAAAAGTGCATGGGAGTACAAGACTACTTCTTCTTCTCCTTTTTTCCTTCCTTCCTTCTTTCTTCTTCTAAACTTTTCAGGTTTTGAAATCCAATCTGATTTGCATGCACATCTACATTACAAGTAAAACACATTGTGAGGCATAGGTCTAGTCAGAGCTGATTTGTGTGTCTTATATGAGAGCAAACCTTCAACATTACCTCAATTCTGACTTCAAAAGATTACTCAAAGGATTATTTTGCAGGATGATGCTAAAAAAGTTTTTTACAACATTAGATTCACTCTGTCTTTTTAAAGAGTAGATGCTTATATGATTACAGACCCTTATCCTCATAATTTCCTACTCTGTTCTGCTGGCCAGAACGATTCTAGTGCTGAAGCTATGCAGATTTGCTAGTGAGATGTTAAATGTTTTATGTATGCTACTATAGGAATATATGCATGTAAATATTTGGATATGTCTCAAGGTAATTAAAGGGAAATTGTCAAAATTGTGCCTGAAGTACAGTATTCATATAGCACACATACAGACAGGTATATTTGTTTACACACTTTTTCCACATATGGTTGAATACCAGATAACACGCCTTAACCCTGAAGATTCAGTGCTAGCATAAAATGTGTCAGATTGAATATTTAGTTCATGTAAGCACAACAATAAAACAAGGAAAGAAAAGAAGATGTAAGTCAGCATTGCAAGGCAAAGGAACGTGGCTGGTTTTGCTCCCAATAAGCCAAAGACAAACATTCCCAAAATGCAAGAGAAGCAAAAGCCTGAGGAACCACTGAGGTTCAGCAAAATGCACCCATTAAAAAAATATTCTTTCTCGGTGCAACAATGAGTTTACTAACATATGTAAAATCAGGTGGGTCATCTGGAGGCATTTATTTTTCAAACAGTATAAACCAAGCCTGCATATAAAAAAGCAGCTATTCTGAGGATGCTGTCTGCATCCATTTGCATTTCTTTTAAAGGGCACACAAAACCCTGAAGGTGATTCTTTTATGTTTCTATGCTACAAGTTGCAAACCACTTAGAAGAAATGAAGTGTCTGAGTCCCACTTAATAGCAAGTGGAAGACAAATTCTTTAGCCCCTCCATAATAACCAGTCTTAAAATCTTGATATTTGAAGAAAATATTATCCTCTGAAGGCTGTTATAGTCATCTCTTCAAAGCCATTATCAATTGTATTTATTCCTGTCCAGAAAGTACCCTCAAGTGGAAATTTGACAGGCTTGTTGAAACACAAGTTTTGCAGTTGCTTCCTAAGGAGTTCACATTTTATAATTATTTGCATTAAAATGGTGTAAATACTGCACAAAACTTATTTGCCATCATTTGCTATTGAACATTTTAGGAGTTTGGTTAAATTCTACATCAGGAATATCTGCTCAACATTAACGTAAAGTGAGTCCGGCTTAAATGGTGAGGAACTTGGCCCTTCCTCCTTGCATTCCATAATCTACAGCACTAAGGTTGTCTCGGAGAACACATCATTAAAATAAATCTCATCTTTTGCCACTATCTTGTCATTTACCTCATGGTGGGAGAAAAGTGCTGCCAAACAGCTTACTGAGCTTTGATACCTTTTCTCACTGATATGGCTTAATTTAACACATCCCTTTGCTCCTTTTCTTAACACCATCTTGTAAATTATCCTTCCTGAGTTGGTTTTTTTTTTGTTTTTTGGGTTTTTTTCCCTGTACCATTTTGATGCATAGTGTGAAGCCATCCATCACAAGCTGGAAGCAATGTATCCACTAACGTAAAGCCTACTGCTTCCAGTCCAGTAAGCACATCATACATCTTCTGGAATGTGCCCACAGTACTTCCACCATTGGCTGTTTCCACTGGATCTGGCTCCTCCCTGGCTGGAGCAGCTCTCTGAGGTACCCCCAAGACTAGCCTGGGGAGCAGTCCCAGTGCGTGGCAGGGCTTCCCGCCCTATTTACCTGCTGCAGGTGAACTATGTTTCCATTTCTAGATAATTTCCATTCTTTCTCACCTGCTCACATTATTTATCAACATTATCTTTTATTAGAAGTTATACTTGTCTTTCTATCTCCCTTCTACTATATTAGCTACCCAGAAAAGAGCATGAAAAAAGTCTGAATATTCTATAAAGCACCAAAATATTCCCACACACCACAACTACATACTTTGTAAATACTTTATTTTTCCTCTATCAAATAACAATCATGTTCCTGTCTTTTTTGTTCCCATGCAATCCTCTCCAGCACTGGTTTCAAAAAGTGGCCTTCCATTAATTTTGAACTCATTTAACGGCAGTTGCAACTGATGGCATAAAGACATTAATCTATCTGACTATACTCACAGGAGTCATTTAGTCTGAATGCTCCCCACTAATCACAAAATCAATAATCACCTTCTTTTAACAAGTTTCTCTGTATGTGGAAGCTCTTTAATAACTTCCTCTATTTCATGTATCATTTCTCTATGGCTACTCAGAGTTTGTCCAAAATGAGTCTTTCAAAGATGAGATGAGATTTTATCTATTCTACAACAGCTACACTAACACGTTTTTTGCATCATTCCAGTGGGCCATAGTAGTTTTTCCTTTTTTCTGCCAAGAATCTCAGGACCTGTTCAAATGTACTGAAAAGCCCACATCATATGTCAAATGATGATTCAGTGGAGTTATTTGGAACAACATTTTGGAGAAGAGCAGCTCCTTGGAGTTCCATTTTAATAACATTTGTGGTGTCCATGTCAGACAGTGTCCTCACCTCTTACTCTTCGTCACAGGGGATGTTAACTGAAACGTTAATACAGTGATGGCCTGACTGCCCTCAAAAGTAAACCTCTGAATTCACAATGTTTGAGAGCATCTAAAATTAGGCAAGAGGAGTTCACCCATCCTAACTAAATGGCAGAAGAATCAGCGTTACTTTTGAATGAGAAAGACAGCTACCTTTCTACTTAAACTGAATTTGAAAGCTACTTTCTCTACTCTCTTCACAACCATAATTTTTCATGTCATCTCCTTATTATCCAACACTCTGCCTTTTTCTCTATTTTTGCAGTTACTGCTCAGTAAATGTAATCTTTGAAATGAAGTAGAACCTTTCAGTATCGCTGTATTAAGGGAAATTATAATAGCCTATTGACTGCAGTTTAGTCAATGATCCATTTGTTATTCTGTCTTAAAGTCTTCTGGAGTTTGTAAAATAATGTATTTAATTATCTTAAAAGTCAATATAAGCACAAATGAGGGTCTGCAATGAACCAAACCGGTTAAGATAATTAATGCAGTTGTGGAAACAGGGTATCAAGCTGTTCATCCCAACCTTTCCTAGCCACCTTTCCCAGGCTAATAGTCTGTACAAAGAATCAGATATAATCCCGCAGTAAAGTATCTGTTCCTCCAGAGATCTTTAGATTTAAATGTGGTGTGAGTGCACATTTTACAGAGATGAAACAGGGTAATAGCTGTCTAAAGTGCTAGTGTTAACATTTAAAAGGTGAGACATGATACCTCATATACTTGGTAGGTGAAGTAGTTTTGTTGCATACTTCACTTTAAATGTCAGGCACCCTAATCAAATGATAGAAGAGACAGACTATGCATGAAAGTTTGGGTTTTAATTGGATCATCCACCCCTATAACACGGTTCAGTTACTTCCCATGCTGTATTCCAATCCTGATTTTTTAGTTCAATATAATTCTTTTTCGGAGAGTGCAAGCACAAACACAAGAGAGTTAAAAATCAAACTAATGAAAAAGTAATGGAGTAAAGAATCAAGATACAAATCTTCATTTTCCCCTCAGAATTTGATTTGAGAGAACTTCCAGCATCACCATCCCACATGAGCTACTGAGAGATCAGTTTGGATAAAACTGTTTGAACTAGTAGGCTTACATGGGAGGTGGATGCCTTGTTCATTTAATAGTCTCTGGTAGGTGTGGACTGGCAGAGAAAAACATGTACAACTGACCTTTCACCTCACATCAGGAAGAACATCACTCCCCAGCAGCCACACATTTCTGTACCTCCCACAGTTATCTCATTCAGACTAAAACATTCACTTGGCTTTCAGACAAAGATGAGGAAGGCAGAGTGTTCAAACACAGCATGGTCCTAAGCATTCCCCAGTGAGGCAGACACTGAAGCTTCCTTTCATGTTCCTGCCTTTTTAAAAAGCAACATGCAAACAGCTGTCTCTTTCCAAAATCTCAGGACCGCATTAGTTCATCCTAAAATAGCTATAACTAATGCTCACCTCACTCAAATTGTGAGACTTCTTTTGTACTTGAAATTATGTCTTTTAGCCATCAAAGCTTTTTAAAAAGCTACTCACTAAAATTCCTGTCTACCTTTTTCACATAGAACCAAGTTATTTCTTTCTCCCTCGTTCATCCTGGCCAAAGTAAAGGCAATGAATCTTTAGTGCATTTTTACTCACATAGGCTATTCCAGCAACAGTTCAGAATATTTATCTCTGGGTTAACTGTATCTTCAGAATAACTTAAATCAAATTTTCAAATTTCATCTTCCTCAAGGGAAAAAGGTCTGTCTTTCAAGGTAGTTATGTAAATACGAAGTTATAAAATTATCGTTTTAAGCATGTTTCATTGCTGTTTCTAAACTGGCCATGAATAATGTTTTTATTTCAGATGTTTATCTACTATAGCGCACTACATTTGATACAGTAACTATCAATCAAGACAACACTCCAGCATGTATAAATATTTATTCTGACCACATATGAAACCTCTTTCATCTACTGGTCACAAACTTGAGAGGTTTTGTTCACCTGTCTGCCTAAGAAAGCCATGTCCTACTCAGCCATAAAGGTTTTTTATGCATCTGCTAAAGAGCAGTAGCTCATGGCCCCAAGTTGCAGGAATGTTTATAACAGCCTTTTTGACATCTTACAGAACATTTTAAGAGAATGCAAGTGCTTTTAAATGCTGTTGCGTTTTTCCATGTTCCTTGTGTTTCCCACATTTCTAGCGGCAAACTTCTTTGTCAGACCATATGCCCTCTCCCAGCATATGTTTTTGACTACTTTAAAGGTAACAAACCAGCACTGATATTTTGGGCCATGTATCTGCCACGTACTTTCAGCCTGTTTCCATTGTATTTAACAAAACTGTTCTGCTCAATACTACCAAATGGAGGTTAAACTCTACCAAAATACAACAAAATTGGAGTCAAGTATTCTGGATAGCATGTCCCTATTTTCACTTGGTTTTTAACTTTTTTTTTTTCTCCCCATTTGATATAGTAAGCTTGAATTTAGTTGTGTGGCTACTCTGGAAATTAGTATCGACTAGAGGATTTCTTCCTACAGCAAAGAATGGCATCCCCAGGTAAAAGAAAAACTCTAGCACCTCAGGAATGTCAGCAGTGTTTAGCTTTCCCCAGAGACTATGCAGAAAGGTAAGAGTTTTGGTGCAGTCCTCTGTCACGTGGAAAAATGGCTGGAAAGCATTTACTCATATAACATGGTCTAAGCCATAGCCATCAGCTAACACTCACATTAGAAATGGAATCAAGATTTTGTTCTCTACTGTTGAAAAAATATGTCCTACAAGGTCTGAACAGGACTTCTCCCTGTAGGGAATAGTACCAGCGTGAAAGCAGGTGATGAAGTGGACAGCAACAGAAAACACAGCAACTTGAAACATCCTCTCATACTTTTATGCATTACTTTCAATACATCTGAATTCCTTTTGATCTTGTATAATAGGATTCTCTTGTATAATGTAAAGCGAACACACAAATTATCTTCTTAATTTACCAGTTTCATGTCCTTTCATTTTCGTTCTCTTGCTTCATTATAATCCGAACATTTATGTTCTATTTTTATACAAACTTATTACCCTATGTCTCAATCACTTTTATCTCCTATATTTAGATCAATTCTCTTTCCATAACACTTTCTAGGAGAAATAATCAGCCTTGACCTCAGCATTCAAATTAACTTGCTTCTGAAACATGCATAATGACATTAGAGCATCTTTAGGGTTTTTTCCCCCTACCCTGTTCATGCTACAGTCTGTTGTTGTTTTTCTTATTTTCAGTACTGTATTCCTGAAAGAGGCTTTTACTGAGTCTTTAGGCAAAGGTTAGTAGAATATCAAGGCTTTCTCTTAGCTTATAATAGAAAATCTGCAATTCTGATTACCTAAACCTCTTTATTTACTTAAAACAAAAATTTCCCTGCTTTTTTGGCAATCCTTTTGTGAAAGTGTTCAAGGGCCTTAGTTCATTAAAATGTAGTCCTTCATTTTCTCAGAGTTGCATGAAGATCTCGAAGTTCTCTATCTTGTCTTTTTAACAAAAGTTTCAGTTTTTTCATCTACATTTTCTGACAACCTAAATTTAACTCTGTTAACTCTGTACTTATTAAATCTTAATCTTAGAGTCTCCTCAGCATTTTCTCAGAGGTACATTTAAAGAACATGTAAGATCCAGAACTCTCATATCCAAAAAGAAAAAGGGATCACTGCATATTGCCTTATTGATACTTTTCCTGATTTTTGAAATATGGAGACTACATCTTTACCTAAAAGCTCCTCCACCAGAATACTTTTGCAAGCACTTTAAGAATAGATCAGCCTCCTTTGCTTTTTTATGAAGAAATCAGTTGAGAGAAAATTCCTTAGACACTTCGGCAACAAATGCTATCAAAATACAGGTAAACTAAGGCAAACAGAGCTCCATTATGTTCAGTGCCTGTAAGGCTAGCTCCAGAAATAACTTTGCCCCTGCTTCTCTTCATCAGTACAAAATGATTTTGGCTTCTTAAACCTGGATTCAATCTGTTTCATTTTAGCCACTTGAAAAATTTCAGTCTGGAAACCATCACAGAGGAGAAAATGGGATAGTACCAGAGGGACAGTCCAGATACTAAGGAGGCTGAATTGCCTTCGGACATGTCTATCAATCTTTTTCAATTACAGAGGTGCTTAAAGTAACTCAGCTCTTAGCTCAGGCATTGCAATTAAATGTCTGAAGTTAATACTACTTAATGCGTTTCCAAATCTGATTTAAATCTGTGAAAAGGCCAAAGGATCTTTCTATTGCTCTGACTGTCAGTCATCTCTCCGTCAATACTTCTCACTTTGCCTGGGGCGGGGGAAGGGACACAGAGCCTTCTCTCTACCCCATTTTTAAATGATCGTGTCAAACTGATAAATACTTTTGATATTTCCCTTCACTTCTATTGCAAGAACTGTAAAGGTTTGCTACAACAATTCTTTTTGAAGTAAAAGTTCTATGTTAAACTCTGTCCCAGTTCTGTGTACTGGCACCTGAGAAACCATATCAGCACATTCAGCTAGTGTCATCTTCTTTTCAATGCATGGTGCACACTATTCCCATAAAGCCCTCTGCCTAGCCCTTTTCCACTTTTGTCTTGGCAGCTCCTCTACAAATGCAACACGGAATGCTAGAAACTTTCAAAGGTGGAGGGAGGAAGCATCCCCAGGTTATTTTTCTAAAAATATTTTTCCAGAAATAACTAATGCAGAGTATGAAAATGCAATAATTTTATTTTGCAGTAGAGATGTTATTTCTTCTAAGATCCAAAACAAATCACCAAAAGCTTTCAAAGCTGACATTTAATCCATGAACTCAAATAATTTCTAAGATGGATGATCCATTAGAAAGACACTTTCAATTCCTCATGCCTTTGTAAGATTTTAATGCATAGCTAGCAGAAAATGCATTTACACAGCATGCTTTTCATAGCAAGGATATAATTTATTGATAAAGCTTTTAAAAAAAAATTCTATGGCTGGTTATGTCCTTCTTTATTTCTTTATCTATAAACAATACAGGGAGACTGAACCATCTTATCACTTACATAAACCTGTTGGATAACACTTTTTCTAAAGAAATAAATAACAGTAACTCTGCAAAATAATGGGGATAGTTCAAATGGCAGTAGATATTACCATAGATACAATGTTTGATGCATGTACAACCAAATTAAAGTGAAAAAAGAGATGAACCCAGCTCTCCATCCCCTTATCTAGATAGAGGACTTCCTGTGTGTGCTCCTGGTGTTCTCTAGAAGTGTTACCTTGAGTCTACGGCATGAACAACCTGCCTTTCAAACAGCTTGAGAGGTCACTCCAGGAATGAAGGGTTGAGAATATCTCTACCTGGGGCATTATAACACTGACTGAGTCAAAACCTTATTTCCCTACAGTTCTTTCCTTAATGTCTGCTATGCATAACAGCAGCTAAATCAGACACAGAAAGCATCTGTTTTACCTTCAGGAAAATTTCACAAACTTTTTTTAGGTAGTCATATAATGTATTGTTGTCTCGTTCTCCCCGTTGCAGAGGCACACTCACTTAAGAATTTCTATTCGCTAATGTGAAATCTTGTACGTAGAACTATAAATTTAATTAAAGAAATAAGATTTTGCTACATTAAAAGTATAATGGATACAAATAAGAAATATAGGAGATTAAGATGTTCCCTTAAATTGACTCATCAAAGTCTTATGTTCAGCTACATCCTCTCTTCCCTAACGTCAACTGATCATCAGACACCAGAAATGTCTTTCTTTTGAAAGACTCCCATAAAGAAGATTTTTCCTTTATATCAAACATATCTGAAGAACAGGATTCAGTCTCCAGATATCTGAGTTTTTTGGGCTGAGAGCAGCTCAATTTATATAGACATTTACTGGAGAAAAGTTAGATAGAGTTTTTTTAGGACTTAGCATAAAGTCCTTCAGCTGCAAGATCAGAGCCTGTAGAATCTTACTTATTGAAAAAAATCTTCCCTGAAGCATCAGGGAATTGTAAATTTTGTAATTTTTTTTTTTTTAGCCAAAAGAAGGAAAAAAATTAAAAATTTTAATCATTTTAAATTGTATTTCTGTCTCAAATCAAAGGATGAAGTCTGGATTCAGATGAATAATCTCTTTTCCCTGATCAGGCTTCAGGATGACATATATTAGACATGCACTTCACCTCATTCTCATTAAAGCACATGTTCTACTGATCCTCTTTAGCAGTCCAGACAAAACAAGATGCTGCTACTAGAATTCAGTTTTAATAGAGGATTTTTTTGCCTTGGGCTATATCCGTCTCTTAAAACAGGTTTGATTAAAAAAGAGAAAAATGCTGTTATCAAAACAGAGAAGAAAAAATTTGTGTTGCTAGATTATGAATGCTAAACTAAAGTACCAAATATGTTTAAGGGACCTTGAATTAAAGATATAAAATCCAGAAAGAGCATCAACCCCTTCTTCTAGGCCATCATCCACTGTCAACAAAATTCAGGATGAAATATCACACTTGCAGCCATGAATATTCATATTTTTAGTTATATGCATGCTATCTCCAGTAGTTTGTTTGCTTTTTAATGGTTCCAAATTTGTGAAGCATAATATGAAAACTCCTAGCAGAGAGATGTATTACTGGGATAAACAAATGTATTTGCTTGAGACTGTAATAAAAAGTGCTATTCAAATATAATAATTGAACATTGTTTATGGTAATTATTTGCTAATGCCTCTTCTCAGCTGAATTAATTTAGAATACCATTTTGATCTTAGTTTAGCCTTTTTGCCATTCCAAGACAGTACTGTAACTTACATCAGAGAATAATTGCTCTTCCTGAGATAATGGGAATTTTTACACAGGCCCTGGAACACTGGGTTTTAGCTTTGGTATTCTGGATTTAATCAAAAAGTAAAACTGTAGTCTCCAGAGGAGATTCATTTGGCATGCTGGATGTGTAAATTTTACAAATTACATAATTGGCTTGGTAATATTTTCTCTGTTTTGCTTTCAATAAGCATAGAAAAATCCTTCATCAACCAAAAAGACAAACAGCACATGCATATCTATCTATAAATATATATGTATATATTCATATATATATTCATATATATATATATATAAAAAATTGTACTTGAGGCATCTGCAGTACTCACATCAGTCTTCTGGAAAACTACAAGTCTGGAAGAAGGTCTCTTTTTTTAGTCCTTCTCTCTTTTTTCCAGTTAAAAGCTTTCCATCATTCCCTTAGAATGAGTTTGCCTGCTTTTATGTACTATCACAAGCTTTTAAAACAATTTATTCTTTACCAGTTCCAGATGTAGGCCCTCACAGGTGCCAAATTGGTTGCTTTTCCTTTTCTTCCCACCTGTTCCCCCCTCCCAGTTCCTCCTGATAATTTTCTCTCCATTTGCTTTTTCTTTATTTTCCTTTTACTTTTTCCCCAAAATAATCAATGTCTGAGGATTAAGGTCTTTGTCACGTATTTGATTAGTGTAAGTGTAAGTAAATTATTTTAAATAAGCAGTTAAAAGTTCTTTTCAAACACAATCAAATTGAACAGAAATTCAGATTTGGGTGCACTTTGAAAAATACATTTCTGAAAAGGAATAAAACCCAAAATCTTTGCAAAGAAGAATCCTTTAAAAATGTGTATTTATAGGTCAGAGCCTGAGACTGTCAAATTATACATTAATCATCCTTCAAAGGAAAATAAATCCAACCACTTTTGCATGGACAATGCACCAATATTGCATTGGCATGATGGGCCTTGGTCAATGTATGTGAAAACTTTTCTTATTAGCCTTTTCTCCTGGACAGAATTCATCCATTCCCATAAAGTTTTTCGAAGCATAAATTATATTTGACAGCAAATCTTAAATAGAGGGGACGGGGCAGTAGGTGAGTAGAAATTCTGTCTTAGACTTGCCAAATAAATCTACGGTTTGATCCAGCTGTGTCTGGAGTTGATACATCAGCCAGGCTGCCACATCATGTAACTAGACTGCAAACATTCCAATCTAGGTTGCCAAGCTTCCCACTGACAAGAAAGAAAACTCCCCACAGTAAGATTCAAAAATAAGAAAGTAAGGCCAATAGTTTAAATCAAGGGCAATCAGGTAAGATTTATGATCTGGATTTGCACTATAATATTGTTGGAACCAACATTTTTGAATCTTACACATATCTGATCTTCAAAATCATTGTTAGCAGATACACCTTTTATACTTTTACAAGGCCCTGCAAAGTAAGAACCTGTTCTTTCAATATTTCTCCTATAGAAAAGAACCAAATTTGTATGACGTTACTCTTTCCCATGTGTTCTTTTAAAACCTATGGGTTAAGTGGAGAGAGACACATAGCCTCTGAGTACAGCAAATACATAATCACTGAAAAACAGAAGGGGTTAAAATGGGGGACTTCAGATTCCTTTTTTTGTTCTGTTTCATCTTTTGCTGTTTTACTTTTCAATATTTGAGCTGCCTCTTTTTTTTTTTTTAATGTAAAAACGGTGTTTATTAAGAGCCAAAGCAACATTCTGGAAAGCACTTTCTTTAATATACTTACTAAATCAGAGTGTCTATACAGCTTTTAATTTATAAGTGATTCTGAAATGGGTAGTCATTCACAAGGAGTCCTCAGGCTTGTTGCCAACATGCTTTGAGAGGGGACAGTGACTGTCAGCAGGGGGAATCTGTTTCAGGTCTGAAACTGCAATATCTAAAGAACAATTAACGAAATCTGCAAAATCTAAACTGATCTTACGCAATCTAGATTTGAACACAGCCATGTAGGCTGTAGGACAAAGTAAAAAATAAATAAAATATATATAACCACGATAAAATGTAAAAGCATAAAGAGCTGAAAAACATTTTTCTTTCTTGTAATAAATCAAGGATAAAGAGATGCTTCAGCCAGAACACAATGAGGAAGGGAGGGAATTCAGGGGTAGGGTGTTATCAGAAGTCACTTCCACTGAAATGAATAATTGTGCTTTTGCAGTACAGCAGCCAGTTTCTGGCAAAGAGAAATGCAAAGCTACAGTTTCTCAAACAATAACATATAGGCTGCATGGCTCGATACGAAAGGCTTTCAGCTGGAAATATTACTGATATTGCTAGATTCATCTTCCTGTAGTAACTGACGGATTTTTAGTGGAAGTGGGTCAATACTTCTTTTGGTATGGCCATTGCTGATCCAACCACATCATTCAGTTTCAGTGCACTGCTTTGGAGCATTGCTGCTGAAAAGCCTCTTGCAGTGACTGATTATTCATTGAATATTTCCACATCTAGTGCAATAAAAAGTCACTAATCTAATATGAGGGTTTATCTTACAAGAACAT
This sequence comes from Callaeas wilsoni, assembly GCA_013398955.1. Classification (NCBI taxonomy): domain Eukaryota; kingdom Metazoa; phylum Chordata; class Aves; order Passeriformes; family Callaeidae; genus Callaeas; species Callaeas wilsoni. The sequence goes on from VWPU01008985.1 coordinate 368,415, forward strand.
TACCCATAAGAAGCAGTTACAGTGGCAACCACTGCTGTTGAAATGTCTGAGCTACATGGGATTGTACCAAAATTCATAGAAGAGAGGAACAATTTATTTAAGCACACAGGAAACCTTTCTGACTGCAAAATGATAAATGATAGAAGAAGAAAGATTTGATGGGACTTTTAAACCTTAATTCTGCTTTCATGCCCACCTAATTAAAAAAACCCATTCTTTTTCTTATGGACGCAGCAACTATTTAGGAAATTCACTGCAGACATGAGTGAAGGGAGTAAGGAGAGAAAATATTGCAAAAGCATGGCCTATAGTAAAGCAGAAATTTTTCCAGAGTATTCTTGTTATTCCAAGAATATTCTATTGAAGAATATACATATTCTGGTCACAATGTCTAGAGGGAAACACAGTTCTCTTACACAATATTCTTAGGAGACAGGGAAGAGCTGAAACAAATTAAATCTGTAAGCACTAAAAGAGAGTGAGACAGATTCCTGACCTCTTCAGGTGCCTCTTAAGTCCCACTCATCCTCTGTTCAAAAAGTTCAACAGGTACTTTTGGAGACATCAGTATCGTGAAACGTTCACACTGAATCACCAATGACTGGAAGATACTCAAATTGCTCATCTAAGAATACTGTTTTCAGCTCCTTTCCTATCAATCCTGACTGGAAAGACTGTTAAATTGCCACACAGGAACATATCAGAAGGGAAGTGTCTTACTGCCACCATTACAGCCACCAGAGAAGACACAAACTACAGATGACACCTTCCTGGGTCAAAAAGAATTGCCTCCAAATAAAAAAGAAAAAATGTGAAATTTACATCATCTAGACAGAAGCAGGAATTGGTTCCAAGAGTAAAAAGCAGTTGCTTGAGTACATGTCATGATTATATTCATCATATGCAAAAGCAGTGGAGTTCATATCAAGAGCGTGTGTTTGGGGCTTTCAAAGACTGGTTTTAAGAAAGAAATGGAACAAACATATGGTGGATCTTCTGTGAAAGATAATTTAAAATAAATAATACTTATAAGAAAGAATGAAATTGTGATTTGGAGCATTTCCCTAGAGGCCATAAAATTTCCAAAGCTATGATCAAGACAAGAAAAGACATTAATTAATAACCCAGATGAAGCCCAGGAAAACAAACAAATCTCTTCGAAAATGTAATTTAGAAAATGAGATGATAATAGCAATGAATATAAATTAGCCACTGGAAAGCAAACCACTAATGAGGAAAGTTGAAAGTCATAAGAAGAGTCTGTGACCACTACAATTAATGACAAAGGAAGAGACTTTTTATTACACTAATAATGATCAGTATCTTAATTGTATTGGGATATTGTTCAATAAGCAAGGGGCAAGTGTTAATAATACAGACACAGAGATTTTCCATAAATATTTCTGCTATGTATTTTGCTCGTAGAAAGTAAATTATGTGGTTATAATGAACCCATTCTGTTAGTACTGAGACAAGATAGTACAATAGAAGCTATTTAAATTCATTTAATTCAAAAGCAGTTCTAACTCAGCACATCCAGTTAACTCTGAACTAATAGCTAGAGGAAAACTGGTGTAGGAGAAGACTGAACTGTTGTGGATTTTCAGTGAGACCAAAGACTCATCTCCAGTTCTTAATGGAAATTTTTGGAGGAGCAAGCTAAGAAAATAATCTTCTGCCAAGACCTAAAAAGGGTAAGTGGGGCAATAACTGAAGTAATTATAGACTTGTTATCCTGTGTTATTTTCATCCCAATGAAAATAATGAAATAGCTGATAGGGGACTCAATTAAAGGACAGCAATACATTGATGTACTAATCTAAATGCTCTTATAGATAATAGATCTCAATATAGTTCAATATTTTTATGAGATTACATTTTTGATTGATAAAGGTTAATAGTGTTATAGAATACACTTAGATTCCTGTAAGGCACAACTAACTGCACACTGCACAATATCCTAATTAATAAACAAAGATACAAAACCAGCATTGCATACATTAAAAGAATTAAAACCAGTCAAGAACAGGTCTTGTTTATCTCACTAGAAAGCACCACGCTCTGGCTGTATTTCCAAGAGCATTGCCACAGAGCAGAGTTGTTGGTGCCTAGCTATTTAATATTTTTTATAAATCATTTGTTGGAAAGGAATCAAACTGAAACAAAGATTAAGGGAGTTGTAAATACTGAGGATAAAAAGCCATTGATAGAACAACAAAGATCATGTCATAAATCATAAAAAAACATTCAGGATGGTGTGAGCAAACAAAACTTTTTGGACCATCCCATGTAAGCCAAATTAGACTGAGTAAATTACTGCTGCATTTTAGACCACATTTTGGACCAACCATGAGATTAGTTTTAACTCCGCATACAAGTGAAATTTAATCTTTCAGAGGAATTTCTAACTATCTACAATTTATAAAAACATGTATTAAAGCCAATGAGGATAAATAATATCTGAAGTCATTAGACGCCTAGAAAGGCATCTGAGTAGCAGCTTACTTTACCTGGAAAATCTGAAAACACACATAAAACCCACTGAATTAAGGATTTCCAGAAAATATAAGTGATGTAGAAATTAAAAAGCAAATTCTACAGGCTTAAATGCCTCCAAATCATAGCCACATGGTAAGAAAATGAGTTCAAATAGCTCAGAGAAAAAGTTCCACAGCATTTCGGATCTTAGGCATTCATCATCACTGGTGAATGTTAAATAGAACCAGAAGAGGCAAGACACATCTTGCTGTTGAAGGAGAGTAACAGCCAGACTCCAAGTTCACAGAAACTTCTTTTGTATTCACAATTGATGAAAGCCCTGAAAAGGGTCTGAAAAAGCCCACATTGTTGACAATCGACAGGGCATGTTCACCTGAATACTGAAAAGAAAGCATAGCCAAGGTGTACTTGATATATATACTAACTCAAGTAGTTACAGAACAAAATTATGTAACCTTATTTACACCTAAACATAGGCCTAGTCTTCAGGCCTCAAAAACTGGAATAATTATACCCAAGACTTACAGGTATGTGATGGATAAACAAAAATCTCTTCCCCATCTCACTACAAGAAGATTCTGATCACCGGGAAATTTTTCCTTGTATAATAGCATTACAATTATAAAAGCAACAAATATCAAAGGAGAATAGAATAAAATGCATTTTCGTTATGCCATTAGAACTTGTACTATGAACAAGCACTCTTGTGAACAGCATGAAAGTACAATGATTATAAGCATTAAATGCATAGGCAGCACACAGATTGTTCCTGAAGACATTTCTTCATTTATTTATTTTTAACTTGAAGCCTTTGTTTCCATAGGAATCAATATTTCCTTGTAAAGTTAATGACTACCATAACATGTTAATGAGCTATCTTAACGGGTAATAATGACACTGTTAATGTTTGCCGCCCCTGTATCTGTGAACTAGATTCAACAGGGAGCAAAAAAATAGCATTACACTGATATGTTAATTATTAAATCCAGAGTGATTTCCTTATTTATATATTCATAAATCTATTTTTACTGATTATATCAAAGAGTAAAACATCAGCATGAGCCATTTCTCTTGTAACTATGAAATATCAAAAGCAGTTACACTCCCGTAAAGTTTTGCAAGTCCACTTATGATTTGATTTAAATATTATCAGTTCTATGTTGTTTACATTCCTACTTAGTTAAAAGCTTATGAAATTTTCCAGTGGAAGCCTAATTTTTAGTATTGTGTGGCCTTCATGGAATCAAATATCCAAAAGAGGACAGACACCTCAGGCATAGTGGAAATCTAGCTTTTCTGTATCACGGGAAAGATGTAAGCAGTCTCCAGTGAAGGTGATTTGGAATACCTAGGCTTAATGCCTAAAATAGAGGTTATAAAAAATTTCCTGTACATGTGAACTCATCCACGCTTGATTCTCTGTTGAGACAAATTTTAAACTTCAATAAAGTAAAAGTTGGTTCATCATTTTTTTCCCACTGGTAGGATTCCCATGATTCCAAGTTAATATAAAACTAAAAATGTTCATGCTATAATCCATGGTACGAAATCTTGCCAAAGCTTACTTTGAATTTAACTATTGAAACTATAAATAGTGATATTGCACAGAGATTAAAAAATGCATGTGGCTCTTGAATTGATGCTTTGGATTTCACAGTCCTGAGAATTCAGCAGCAGTCAGACTGAACAAGAAGACTTGTGCTGTATGCTGTTAGCAACAGCAAGAAAAAGGTTTGGGGTACTGGGCTTATCCTTTAAAGAAAGAGGTGAGCCCTGCTTGGGTCAGGAGCAACATTTATAGCTATTTAAACAACAGTAATCTGCTAGTTAACTTCTTAACTGCACACCAGCCAACATGTGCCTAACCACACCACTTTTTCTTCCCTGACTCTTAATTTATTATGAGCAGAGAAGCATCCATCTCTAGCATAAGACAGGCAGCATAGCAATGACACAGAATATTTGTCTGAGGTGACATCAGACAGCAGGATACCTGCCACTTTAATGGGAAGTAGTGAAAATGCACACATTCCAAAGGCAGGGGATTTATCTGCACAAGGCTTATCTGCACAAGAAAGTTCTGCGTAGTGAGTCTTGTGCCAATGGAAATGGGCTGACTAAGGAGTTAAAGAGCTAAAAGCAGGAGCAGAATCTTCACCATTTTGCCTTCTCTATCAAGGTGCTTTTGTGACAGGTGAACACAGAAGTTCAATTCTGACCCTAATAAATGGTTCAAAGCGAATGCCAGTGCACTGCCTGCCTACAAACGTGCCAATGATTCTGCAGGCTGAGAACAGGTTGTATAAAGACAGCAGGCTACCTTCCAATCTGTTCATAACAATGTCATATTTGTCTCCTAAAATGTATTTTCTGCAGGACAGAAAAAGCAGTATTGGCAGATCTTCAATGCATAGGGGAATAATTTGTTCAAAGGTTTGAGGCATTTTGGTTGGTAAGGAACAGAAATGTTGATGTGTTCTTCCAAAATAATTAAGCAGGAATGTCTGAAGCACATCAAGCACTCTGAAGCTGAGTCTCAGGTTTCAGGTTTTATGGGTCCATAAAATTCCATCCATGCTCACAGCTTTAGACTCCAGCTTACTTTGCATAAGCAGGATGTAGCCAAAAAACCACATTCCCTCCAAAAATCTACACCTTCTTTTCTGAAAGGACCCAGAAACCTTATTCTGACTTTTAGCACATACAAGAGTTATGGAGAAAAAATACTGATTTTAAAAGCATTGACATCTTGTGTGCTGAACAGTCATAATTCCTTCTTAAAACCTATGACAGGAAACACTTTACAAAGCTTGCAATTAATGATTCTGTAAATTACTGACATGAAAACTAAAAGGAGATTTCAGGATAGTATTTTAACAAATCCCTATCGTACCCAGTTCTTGGTGCTTTTTTAATCATTCGACATTTTTGAATGGAAAATTCCATTGCGTTGTCATACCAGAAATCTAGTTTATCATCAGTTACTTTACTTTCTGGACAAATAATTGGATTACTTCGGTGTAAATGTTTACAATAGAGATCAGGATACAACTTTCAATGCAGTTAATCTTGAATTTCTCCATATCTGAATACAAATTAATGAAACAAGTTAAAGCACAAATATGCATATTTAAAGAGTATATTAAAGGAAACTGCTATCTTTGTTTAATATCTTTGCATACTTCTCTGTGTCAAAATATAATTGAATTTGTTCAAATTCAGGGTGTTACCTGGATGCAGGAAAGCTGCACAGAGATCATGTACGTCTAATAGAATTTGCTGCTTTAGTCTTCACCAGTGCTTCCTCCACTAACTTTCACGTATAAGATTACAGATAAAAAACACATGAGGACAGAACACAGCAAACTATAGCCAACAAGCAACTGCTGGAGATAAAGAACTTCCTGCTTCTAGTCTTGAACTGGGATCCTGTTGCACACAACTTGGAGCAGTGACAGTCCATATTATACTCTTAGATGGGGGCATAACATGGCTACTCTCTGCAGCAAATCTTATTTAGCATTCTTGATTTCAAAAACAGTATTTCTTGTTCCCAAAAACCAGCATGTCAGTGAAGCTCTGCTGGATACCTCCCACTCACCACACCATGCCATGATTTTCTATAGGTTATCTCATTTCCATAACTTGTTTTCCGTATTTTGGTTCCAAAACGCAAAGAAAAGTGAAAGGAATAAAACTGCATTTGTTCTTCATTGGAGTTTATTTAATGACACTTGAGTGTTAGAGAGGACCAGTAAGAATAATCTTTAACATTCAAAGAATCATAGCATGGAAGTTGGAAGAGACTGCAGAGATCATCCAGTTCCAACCCCCTGCTGTAGGCAGGGATATCTTTCACTAGACCAGGTTTCTCAGAGCCCCATCCAGCCTGGCCTTGAACAGTTCCAGGGATGGGGCACCCACAGCTTCTCTGGGCAACCTGTTCCTGCATCTCACCACCCTCATCTGCTTGGCAAACTCACACTCACTTTTGGCTGGGTGAGTCATTCAAGATTTCAGTGCACCCACACATGTCTGGAGGTCAAAATTCAGTGCAAAATACTTGATATTATGAAACCATTACAGTTTCCTTAGGAAAATGTAAATTTCCTACTGAGCTTAACAAGCAATAACACAAGATGTGAAGTTCTCTTATCTTCACCTGGAACTAAGAAAAATTTGAAAATACTTATTCACTTGTTGACACCACACATGCATATGCACAGATAATTTTCGCCCCATTATGTTACAGCAGGTCAGGAAAAAGAACAATTAATACATTGCTATCCCAGCACAAAGTGCTAAAAATAAGAGCTAAAGCGCTGTTCAAAAAGTGGTGTCTAGTTTTCAGACAAACTATAAAAGTTACCTTTGAAGTTTTAAAAATATTTATGGCCCAAACTACAAAAATCATACCCTTTAATCTAGCCTATTCGAATTTCTTGTCTAGTCAAGTGTGAGAAGAGCACACAAGGCATCAAGAAGAAAGCTTTGCAGAGTATTAAAATGTAATAAAAATGCAAAACAATGACCTAGTCTGGATTACAATGCACAGTAGTTAGCCATTATTAATTATTTAACTCTAGAAGGTCTGTGAAATATGTATAAAATTAAAATAAGCCTTCATTTACTCTTCATTTGTAATTAAGTCCATCCAGAATCTGAGCTTTTTGGAAAATTATCTTGAAACATTTATTTATCAGTTAAGTTTTATACTGAAATCATGACAAAATTAACAGCTTTCAAGCTGAAATCTTTATTTGATTGTTTGAGCTTGTGGTTGCTTTTTTTTTTTCACTAGTTTTTTTAAAGCATATTAGAAAAATGGGTATAAGTAAAGATAAGAAGATCTTCACTTTTGGCGCGAAGAGCAAAAAGGTATGAAATAAAAGCTTTTTGTGGTAAAGTCGGATTAAACTTAAAAATGTAACATTACATTATGAAATAGGTTCCTATGGTGCTCTTCTCTAAACGTAACTGGAAAATACAATTCAGATTGCAGAAGATAAATTATTCAGCAAAGGAAAATCTTCTACCACCTGGCTCCATAAAACAAGCCTTTAGCCCTCATAAAATCAAAAGTGAGAAGCTCAGGCTGCTTTTTTACATCTCACAAATTTGAAAGGAAGTGATTTAACATGCTTCTGCCACTGAAAAATTCTCGTGCTATAGATTGCATCACACAGTGAAGCAACAGGCACAGACTTACATATGAGCAGGAAATTAAAGTGCAACTAGAATGCTAAATGACCTCCAGGAGCGCTTTTCACACATGCTTCAAAAAGTCCTCTGACTTCCTGCGTAGCTGGCAGTGATCTCGTGAACTGACTTTACAATTGCCACACGTGGCCTCAGACTGGGTAGACGTTAGTGCAAGAGGACAGAATATGTAGCTGAGTCAGCTTCATTCCTTGTTTTCCCAAGGAACAAGTGACAAAAGCCAGCTCATAGAGGGTTATTAATTTTAATAACCTGCTGTCAAGTTTACGCACTACTCCTCACAAGTGTGTATAAGGCAGTATATCACCTCCAACTACAACCCAACGTGTTCAGACCTCGCTTATGGTTTCCTCTCATAACTCTTATTTGGAAGCCATGAGATATGGCTCCTTTATCCCTGCTTTCTTGTAATTACACTGATACGTCTTTATTAGCATTGTTAAATATGTTTTATTGACAAATATAACACTGATTAAATTAATATTGGACTGAAAATGGATGCCCACACATTAGTACGCAAAGGACAGAAGTTTGCAGCACTGTTATGAGAAGTCCTCAGCATGTAGTGGCATTTATTAATAGCTTATATAAAGCAAAACATGAAAAAAAGGGCATTAAAGTCTAAGTTTATCTGCTTGAATAAGTTCCTGAAATATAGCCTGTACGTCTTTCATGTTAGATTAAAGCCCTTTAGCTGTTAAACTTATGTTCCACTATATATCATTTAAACCTATCTATGTATCAAGCCTTACCAATGAGCATGGTTTTGTTGTCTTTTAAATCAATTACACCACAGAAGAAGCTGACAGTTGAGCTCATGTCTCTCATATGTGACATTGAAAATGTGTACTGCAAAAGAAAAATCATTCACCAAAAGACAAACATGTTACGTGGCTGGCAGTCCTGCACAGGGAGTAAGAAAGCTTTGATCAGCCGGTGCAAGAAGCAGAGGCCACTGTGAATGCACACAAGTCCCATGGTTTTTCTCCTTTCTACATGTCAGTAGGTGTCAGATCTTTGTGCTAACAAAGCACTACACATGTTTAGTCTTGTTTAAGCATGGCTGTCTTAATGGCATTCCTAATAATTGCCAGATTCTGCCAAATCATCCAGCTCACACAATGTACAGTGTATGTGTGCTTTACACTGGATTTGGAAGGGAGCAGATGGTGCCAGTCTGGTGGGAGACAGGAGTGGCACAGGCAAGGCTGATCAGTCACAAAGCCTCCAGGTTCACCTGCCAATGATTTTTAAATGCACTTGAACCAGAAGAGGGGCTCTGTGCCACGGGATCACAGTGTTTGTCATGTAGTGCTGGGATCTGCAAGGGCAGATTTACGTTTTCACGCAACTACAACTTTAGCTAAAATCTCTGCTGCCTTCATTCTGAAGTGATGTATCGATAAGAAAAATGGCTATTAGGGAGGAGAAGATTACAGAACAGCCCATCAGGGAGAATTCAGCACATGAGACGACAGAGGCTTGAATTGAAATACATAGTGTCTTACAGCTGGAGCAATAGAGTCTATTTTTCTTGCTTTCTCTTCTTTTCCTCTACTGTACTGAACACCATATTTCTTCTCTGCCTTTGGCACCTTATATAAATGTAAACCATCCTCTCTCTGTTCCTGCAATGGTATTTTATAAGAGAGAAAATGAAGAAATATGAAACCAAATTTCCACAGAAAGCTATTAAAATTTCTTTGTACTACTTAGGCATTTCTGCTTTTACATTCTATTTGAGTAGTTCATCAACTATGTAAGGTATTTGCAGAACATGAGAGAGGGTGGTGTCATTTTATTCTCAAGGCAGTATTTGTTCTTTCTATTTATGTTCAATTTATTGCTATCCTTCTAGCAACCCACGCTTTTAAAGAGGGCACCATGACTCAGAGGAGTCACTCAGGATGGGTGACCTTGGCTGCAAAACAGATGACAAGTGCTTGTTCATCCAAGGGTTAACACACTCCCCCAATAAAATTCCTAGTGACACTGCTCAGAGCTAACAAAATTTCCATTTCTTCTTGCTGCTAGGACTGGCTTTCTGAAAGAGCCAGGCTAGAAAATTGAAGCTTAAGAACGGGATGGGAAAAGGTGGTGGAATGGGATGGCAAAGCCTATAATAATCCTTTAAGTGTGGGCCAATGGCCAAAATTCCCAGATATCAATACCATTGGAGCTCAGTTTCTCTGACTCCTTTGGCCCTCACTGAAAGCTGAAATGCACTTAACATCTCTCAAAACTAGGTCCCAAGCTTTTTTTCTCCATCATCTGGGATATCTCTAAACCAAATAAGCACCTTTAATCTTTTATTTGGTTGCTGATTTCTGGGATGTCTGCCACAGATGCATCTCTACCAGCCTTTTTTATTATTGGAAAGTGCATATTTACTTAGTGGCGGGGAAAAAAATAAGATTTAAAAAAAATCAAAATGTTTTCTAAAGTTTCAATGTCATTCCCAGGTACCAGTTAATGGATAAATTATTATCTTCCCTCCAAACAGCAAGATCAGCAGAATTGCTGTAGTCAATTGCCTGCAGATCTGGTCACCTGATATTGCTTAATTAGCACAGATTATGTGTTACCTTGAAGTAGATAAATTTGCCTCACTAAAATGTTAAAAACCAGCTTTGTCTTCAGTAATGAGAGCATACAATTCCCAAGCCCTTCAGAAATGCTCACTAGTACCAATTCATCCAACCGTGTATCTCTTTGTCAGGTCATCTGGACTGCAGCAGAGCTCCAGCTGGAGCTGCTCAGTCTTAGCTTCCTCACAAGTACTTTTAAAAACTATTTCAGAATTTCAAGACAGACATTTGATTTCTTTCATGTTTTTGCAGAGCAGTGCTCTGGAAAGGCTGGTGCTGTTGGCATTGTACTGACAGCAAGAAAAAAAGCTTCATTTCTGTGGCTTTTATTTTATCTGAAGTAGTCGCTTGTCCTGATCATGGTACTACTAAGTTATCCCTGTCAGCAGGCATTTGTCTTTGAGGTTACAGTTTCTTGAAGTTACAGCTTTTTCTGACAGCAATTCTTTGCCTTTGAACATGACAAGGTAGCATCACATCATGGCTAGGAGAGAGAATTAGAATAGTCATGTGAGTCAGCAAATGCCCTTTCGATCTACTGACCAGACAAGAGCCCTTTGAAGAGATAATCCAAAGGAGAATAAACTTCATAAACTAAAATAGCCTATGGAAAGAATTTTTTTTTTCTAAATATTAGAAACCACCTGCTGGCTTATTAACTGCTCAGCATTTAGCAGCAGTCACTGGATGACAGGAGACCTGGATCCCAACAGTGCTGGGCAGAAGGAAATCCTGCAGCCCTTCTGCCTGGAGGCGAGGATGCCTGTCCCCTGTCCGAGCCTGGTGATCTTCTGCATGAAGACCTTTCTGTCTGAAGCCTGAATGCCCTTTCAGAAGCAGTAAGCATCAAGTGCAATACTCCACTTCTTTTTTTTAATGCACAGGGCTGCACAGAGATAATATTAAGGGAGATGAATGAGGCCTGAACCCGAGAGATATTTCAGTGTCTGTGTGACATCAGAGTAGTATTTGCTTATAACCCCAAAGGAAGGATTCAGTCTTTGAAAGCACGATGTGATATATTGTCTTCGAAATTCACTAGCTAGACACGAGCACTGGTGAATTATGAAGTGTTCAACAAGACAAAAACTTATACCATGGCGTTGTGTATTAGTGGTGCTGAGGCCGCGATATATTAATGTAGGCAAACTGACAATAGCTCAGGGAAAGCTCGAGCACATGCAGCCCGAGATAAAGAAACAAATGGCACAGCTCAGCTGAATAACCACAGTGGGTGGCAGCCAGCCAGTACAGTCCATATGAAAACTTCAGAATAACTTCTGTCAGGCTGGAATTAGTCTTAAATACAGCCCAGATGCAGGGTAACACAAAAGATCTCTTCACACAGTAGTTTTACTCCATCAGCACTTCTTTCAAGGTTATCAATACCACAGACAGACCAGGAGAGTTAACCTTTTATACTGAGGCTGACCCCAAAAGAACAAGCTACCTTTTTCAACTTATCTCTCCTGTTTCTTAATCCTTTATCTCAGGCTGTGATCTTACAGGATTTCACAAGCAAACCGAGGTTAGCTTGGGTCATTGGTTAGATGCGAAATCCAGGCCACTACAGTCAGGATCCTTCCCCTGAGCTGCTATTTAAGGTGGGTCTGCAACAAAGTCCTTCAGAACTTCCAAGAGCTTGGCATGCTGGGATCAAGGGCTTTGGTGTGGATTCATCACCAGGTCAAAGCTGAACTGCTACTAGGGCATGAGGCCAAGGATATCATGGCACTGAAAAAAATTCTCATCTACTTGAATTCATTAAAATTCTCCGTGGAAGGGCATTTTTTTTCATTATTACACAAAATCTGATCATATGCAATACTATGGAAATCACTGAAGTTTCCCAATTACTTCCCAAAGTGAATGATGAATGTTATAATCCTATTCCGTGATTTATGTACAGAATTATGCATAAGGCAACAGTTTACCTTAAAAGGTCCTTCAAGATAGTTCTGGATTAATATTTCTAGATAAGTATAAACTCTTACTTTAAAAAACTCCAGGTGTCTGACTGGTCCTCATCAAAAAGAAAAAAGTAACTTGTTATTCAGAAACACCATTGGAATTATATTTAAATCTTACCATTTTAAAGTGACATTGATGGTTCTAATTCTACCAAAATAATAATGCAATGAAGTATAAAAGTAATATCTGGGTAGTACAAGGGCTTGAATGAAACAATTAATGAGATTGAGTGTGATTTATTTTATAGCATCAGAAGAAGTTTAGCTATTTTCCATTTCAGGTGAAGTAGAAATACTTATATTCTGTAATAAAAATAAAGTAAGTTTGCAAGTACAGAAAGAAGCCTAGGGGAAAATTATTCAGAAGTATGTACGGAGAGTTTACCCAATATATTTAGTGCTTTCTTTAAAACTCTGTAATTGAAACTCATTTACCTTTTAGAGATTATTTTCCTAAAAATTAGAATCAGTGTTAAAAAGCAGTCATCAAGAAAGTGATTCTGCATAAGGAAATAGAAATTACCTATTTGAAATAAATTTTTGCTGTTCTTATTGCCTTATTAAAACAAGTTCAGTCTGCTAGTAAAAGAGAGAAAACCAGAGGCTGAAACAGTATGAGACATTCCTTGTGGTGTCTGGAAATTAAAAAAAAGAGAAGCTGAGATTCTGCTGGTCAAGACTTATCTGCCTTTTGGAGGTCAGAAAGTTCAAAGCATAAGTTCCTTTTAAAGCACAGACGATGCCACTACCTTGGAAGTTTGGATTTAGTAATCTGGTTCAAATAAATAGGAAAGATATTTCAGATTCTTCTAGGCTTTGAAAGAGCTGCTTTCCCCAAACCTTTTGTCTTGTCTGTGTTATCTCATTGAATTAAAAATAAAATAGCCATAAATAACTGTACATTATGAACTGGTCTGTCCTTTAAATGAGTATCCTACACATGCCAAAAATTAGTTCTTGACACAAGATACGTTCAAACAAGCAACAAAAGGGTCTTCCTTGGAAACACAATTTTAAATACATCAGAGGTCCATCAGAGAAAATAGATTTATTTTTGCTTTCTGACTATCTATTGCATTTTTGGAAAAAAGGCCAAAAGGCAGAAGACACCAAAACAAAATAAGGGATTTCCAAAGGAATGGTTTTCCAGTCCTATTCCTGTTCGTTTGCCCTCCATGCCAGGTCTAACAGGACAGCATACGAAGCACGTAAAACTGCCAGGCTTTGGAATCACAGAGCACAGCTGAAGACATCTCTGTGCTTGAAACAGAACAGAAAGTCTAGCGTCTCCTCAGGTTTGACAACTTTGTTGCAACTCAATCCAAGTGATGTATCTTAGAGCTGAAACCACAACAAACCCGAGGAAAGGCCCTTGCAAAGCTAGTGAAAGTGGCTAACAAAGACAAATGGGCCTGATGACAGACTCCACCAGGCCTTGAGTTTCCTTAAAACCTGCAATAATCCTCTACAAAGTGGAAGGGATTTTTATTATTGCATTAAAAGTAATGCATATAAAAATAACACATATCCATGTGTCTGTCCTGTCACTGGCCTAAAACTGACATGTTTTATTTGAATCCACTGAAGCTCCAGAGTTCCATATCTACCAAATCTTGTAGCACAAACAGAACACTGGAGTTATAATAGATAGGTACTGTATTTTCAGAAACAGTTATTTCTGCCCACCTCCTTATAAATACATTGCCAGCTCCCAGAATAGGAATTCCTTATCTCATTACCATGGTATTGCTCTTTTAACTCTACTTAATATGCAGAGAGAAGAAGCAGTTGGTTAATATTGCTTTCTTGACACAATACTGCATCAGAGCAGGTGCAATAGCAGAAGACTTATGAATACAAAGTAGAACAGCAGTAAGTTAGTAAGGATATGTCACTTAAGGCTGTCTTTTTTAATTCAACTGCATTACTGAGAACAGCAGTGGAAAATATATTTTACTAGTCTGGTTAATATTTATATCCTACTGTACAGTCCATTGGCATGAAGGGATCTCTGTATTAAATGTACCAGATGTTATGGGAGCAGTGCTGGAAGGTAAACAAATTGAGTCAGAGATCATATCATACACATACTCAGACTCACAAAGCTTGGAAATGTAGAAAATCCAATATGTTTCTATCCTAGAGGAAACACTGATTATCATCTTTCCTTCATACATGTCTGAGCCTATGTGGAGATGAGGTTCAATTATCCCATGACAGTAAGTAAGGCTGATGTCCTATTTTCTGCTATGTTGTAGCCAGGAGAGTTGATTTAGTGAATTCAGTAACATGTTCATATGTAGATAAGGCCTTCTCTTTCCTATAAAAAGTCCTTACATTCCACAAGTTGCCACTGAAATCTACAAAATCAGTTGTGACTAACATAATGCTTGCAGCAGAAAGCCTAAACCAGCAACCATGACTCCTCCGGGGCATTAACTTGCATAACCACCGAGCTGGTGGATTAAATATTAGTATTAGTAACTGCTTTGCTGACAAAAAAGGTGGTAACTAATTTTGTGAATAACAGTGCTCTATTTCCTTCCCATTCTTCAGGATGGAGCTCTGATTGACAAGGCTTTACCATCTTGACCTTTCTTTCTGTTGAGAGTACTGCAGGAGCTGTTGATTTTTTCTGTTCATTTTGATGGGTAGTTTAGGAAGTTCCATATTTCTTGCTTCTGTGCCCAAGGATTGTTCAACCCCAGGACATGTTGCAGATTTTATGTCAGGAATAGTGCCAGAGATAAGTAGGGGACATAAAAAATTACTCTATAGCATCCTACCAGTGCCTTCAGGAAAAGAAAGGTAACCCAGAAGACTCTGTTTGACCATTCACCCATTCGACAAAAAAGGGATTCTTTTTGTGTGAGTCTTTTACACTTGAAAAAATTTGCATGAATGGCATTGTTCTTTAGAGAAAACTTGATAAAAATCTGATAGCATAAATACTGTGAATTAACTTGCCCATGAAGTTCCAAGGTCCGGAGTCCAAAAAGACTCCAAGTTTGTTAAGTGTGCTTCACTCTTCTTCAGTCCCAACCATTTATAGAAACTTTACTCTTTAAAATTTCCTTACTTTCCTCCACTTATTCTCAAAGTAAAAAAAAAAAGAAAAAAAAAATCAATCCATATATTCCAGCTGCAAAGACTCAGACCTGTATCCCTGTACTCTGGCACATTCTTTCAGAGGCTTAATGAATCTGATCTGCAAGTCCATACTGTAGTCAGGTTACAGGGTGACATTTTCTTTAGAGAATGCTTGAAACAGAAAAGGGAGGGAAGAGTTACTCTTGAATTAGCTTTAAAAAGTATGCCAAAAGAGTAAAAAACTCCACTCTGAACCAAAAGTCATCTACAAAATAGAGGCACTAGCAAAAAAAAAAAAAAAAACAACACAACAAATTCTGATGAATGGCTTATTGAAGCTCAAGACACATTTTTAATGATTTCTAAAGGCTCTGTTTTTAAACTCTACCTTAAAAACAAGTTTAAGGAGAATGAATGCTCCTGGCTTTTATATGAACACTTCTTCTCTAAATTGCTGCATTATCGGTTTTAATTCAGCTCAGCTTGGTAAAGACTTGCCATGGAGTACCCTGGACAGGCATCTGTGCATATTATTTAATGAACCTGAAATTCAGTCAACTTGCTCAAGTACTAGTGAAGGATATATTGTTTTCATTCAATTCCACGCAAAATTTGACAATTATACTTGGATTTTGAGGTCCTCTGGAGGTAAAAGTGGGCAAAACAGAATAACAGAGGTTAGACAGAAAAATAAATCTTCCTGTATATAATGTTGGTGTCATTCATACGCGCTCAACAAAAATTAGAAGATCATAATTTTGTATTTTCCAGAGACCAAATAATTTGAATGGGTAGCCAACCTGCTGCTGTCAACAGGTGACAAGACCACAATGTATGTACTGAGAACTAGCACAGACTAACAATCTGAATGAAAAAAATATCAGGATCTGAAGAGAAAACAAAATCAAATTCACAAGTGAGCAGGGAGATCCAGAAACCTGATCAGGCCCTTAAAAAGAGAACATCCATCTTTGACTGCCAATTTCCAGTCCAAACTACATCTTTAATCCATATATAAAACCTTTAGATGGGGGGCTAACAACTAAAGCAGTGACAGGCTTGTAACTGCACTGATACTACTGGATATAGGATAACAACTATGTTGACTAACCCATCCTAATACCGTTAGGTAAATCAACTTGTTTGCTAAGTACATGCAAATATCCTGAGTTAAAGCTAGCAACTAAGAGTAGAACTATTTTATTCTACTTTCATCACCTTTGGCTACCCAAAATATATTCAGTGCAAATCCAAGCAATTTGTGTCATTCAGTTTACCAGTTTCATGTAGAATTTCAGAAAATTGACTACTGTTATATGTCACAAGGCTGAAGGCTGATCTGTGATCATTAGAAAAGGGTGATAAAAGAATTTCTTGGGAGACATTACACAAATCGGATTAATTTTATGTTAGATCAGTCACTCTCAGTGTATAAACCACAGACTCTGAGGACGTCTGTCTACTCTTACAGAGTTAGTGAAAGACAATCCAGAAAAGGAAAATCACTGTCACTAGGACTGAATTCTCTTTGTAAGGGCTGACAACTGCTTCAGAAAAATGCCTAAAGATCTGCAGGTGAAAACAGACTGAGAAGAAATGTGTTCGAATAAAATTAATATAGGCTTATATAGATACATAATATTGACACTGGTGTCTCATCTCCACTGCTGCTGAAATGCTACACAGCTAGTGACTCTTTTCAAAACTGACATCCAGTTGGAATCAACTTGTTTTCAACAATAACCTTGCAGAGACAGAGAAGAAAAATGAAAGCATTCTTTAAATTTCCAGTTTTCCCAGATTCATAGAACTCTTTCAGCTGAGAATTTCTTTAAGTTTCTGTCTCGGTTTGGACAGG
>VWPU01008986.1:0-93479 GCA_013398955.1 Callaeas wilsoni
CGGCCCGCGGGGTCGCCCCGCCCAGCGCGCACGGGCCCGGCGGGGGCGGCGCTCAGGCGCCACCTGGCGGTGGCGGGGCGGCCCCGCCGCGGAGGACTCGTCCCTCATGAGGGGCAGGCCGTGCCCGGTAATGTAAATGGACAAAGCGGGAGGCACATCAGGGTCCCGGCCAATGGAGAGCGGTTCCGGACCTTTCCAGAGGGAAGGGAAAAGGTCGCGGGGGCGCCACTTCCCTGAAATTATTGAGTCATCCTCTGAATTGTGGGGTCTTCCCATCAGCCAGACGGTCCAACAGAACATTGGAAGAGAGCAGAGGGTTTGGGGGCATGAGAGACTGTCATTTTGCTAAAAGTGACCCTGCTCCCTGGCCCACATCTGCCAGCTGTTAATAGACCGACACCAAAGCAAGAGGTGTGGCAATAAAACCATGATTTAAAGAGGAGAAAGTCCTGAGCTGCCCGGCAGTCGCGGCATGGGAGCTCCGGAGAGCCGGGTGCGGAGAGGATCCAGCTGCAGAACGGGGCCCGTCCGAGGCATGGAGAGCGAGAAGGGCAAGGGGCAGGACGGGGATCACGGAGCACAATAGTGTGATCAGCTCCTTCAGCAGCATTACAGCACGCACCCAACTTCTGAGCTCCAAAGAGGTGCTCTGCAGGGTTGTGCTTTGTGTCCCTGCACACAGTGCTCTTGGGCCGTGGTATCAGTTGGATCATGCTTACTACAATAATAAAAAAGTGACTAATTGGGTCTAAAGGCTTTTTCAATGGTGCATCGACCTTGTGCGGGATGCGGACGTATGTGGCACAGCCTCCCTATTTCACCACATGGCAATTAAAAAAAAAAAAGATAATGTGTTGGCTCCTAAGGGTACCTTCTTTTTGGTTTTAAAAGTGCCCCTTCCCCGTGCTATCATTATAGGCTCCTCTGGTGTGTTTTCCATGAGAGTTTCAGATGTCAGGATAAGACAAAAATCCATAATGATCATTATTCTGTATTTTAAGGACTCTGAACAAAAAGACTGCTGTCACATTGTTTGACTTAGGGGCCCTAAGCATTCTTGGTGTTTTGTGTGTGCTGTTACAGAGATGAAATATTAGAGTAGCAAATACTATTTCCCGACACTTACACTTTAGAATATGTACATATGCTTGTATTCTGTTGTACTTTCTTTTGATATGTATTTCAGAAATGCAATAGTGCATTTCCTGTTTTCCTAATAACAGTTGTAGCTTTTAATATGCTCTAGCAAGTCTTGCAAATGTTATGATCGATATAAAACCAGCTTGAATCCTACCAGTCCTTTGTTTTAAAGAGGAAAGAATTTCTTAACCTTTCATATCTTGGGGTCTTCTTTCTGAGCCCACTCCTGCAAGTTGCTGAATGACAGAATCTCTGAAGATTGCAATGGAAAGGATAGGAAATAATCTCTGTTTATTCAGGCATCATTGCCATGAAAGAAGTAACAAAAATACCAGAAGGAATTGATATAATTCCCCTACTTCTTGTTGGTACCTAAGACTAAGAGCATGCCCTTCTTCCTACAGAGAAAGCTACATTCATGATCAGAAACAGGTTTTAATATAACCTTTAAAGCAATAGTTCTAGTTCAATGAAACTACTAAAGTAGCTGTAGTTTAATAAAAGCTGATGTATGAACCAAATAACAGTTAGAATCTCTGTTACATATAAATTTACTAAACATCACAGTATGTTAAGGTGTTTTGTTTTTTTTAAAGAAGTATAGGGTCAGACACTATATCAGAGCAGCTGGAACTATGAAGGAGAGTTCTATTTCACCTTAAACCTGGTAAATGAATCATTTTTATGATTAAAGTAAGAGAAAAAGCCATGGCGTCTTATGGCATGGGTTATTTCTTTCCATTTGAGATGGTGCATGAATCCGGTGTATCCAAAGGAGTCAAGTACTGCAAACAAAACTCCAGTGGAGATTCTGCCAAACACCTTTCTGCATGGCTGTACTGCTGCCTCTCTTTCAGCACTGGTCCTGCATTTATCACTGTGTGAAAGTTCATTTTGAGACGTACACTGACTTTTTTTCGCAAAGTTCAGTAACCATCCCAGATTTTTTAAACCCATAATCTGGGCTGCGTACACCATGGCTGTGTAAGGACAGAAAGCACGTGCTTTCCAGAGTATGGAGTGATGCCAGTGGAACTGTGTCTGGAATGAGGAAGGGATCATTAACCTCCCCTGCCGCCTCCCATTATTGCCCTGGGCTTCAGATTACACCTGTTGTGTCTGGTAGGGGCAACATTATAAAGCCTTTCCAATGTTTTGTAAGCCTTATAAACTGAGTTTACAGAGCTCCATCGCAAATGAAAAAGAAGTTTATGTAGTACAATAGCACAGAAATACATGCTACGTCCATGCCAAATTTAGTTATTGCTGGAATTAATAATTGTGCAATCAAGACAGAAAAAGAGAGAATTGAATGTTGTGCCAAAGACACCAACCACATATTTCTTGTTTAACACTTAAAAAAACCTAGAAGTTACTATTTATAGATCCTGCAGTAATTCTAGGCGCCATGTGGTAAACATAGAAAAATAGCACGTTTCAAGATATTAAATTATTTCCCAATATAAAAAGCATGCTCTTGTTGATAATGGCTTTATTCTTGAAAGCCTTGCTCGTAGGAGAAAGTGCAGTACTGGTTCTCTTGATTTAAATGTATCTACTTCTATAAAGAAAAGAAGTCTTCCATAAACTCTGTGAAGAAGATTTACAAAGGATAGATTTCATTGTTCTTTGCTGTTAAACAGTACTATTATTTACAGTTATTTGGGAAAAAAAATCACTAAACAATGATATTATTCAATTAATACACCACAGGAAAATTAAAGTTATAAGGCTGTGATTCAATAAAGCTTTTAAGCAGCTTCATAATTTAACTTCACTGACAACAGGTGATATACTCACGTTTTCTTTCTGGGGGAGCCATTCTCTCAACCCTTTTTAGTTAGCTGATGTAAATAAAATGCATGGAGGATGCCCCTAGGACTGTGCCAAGGTCCTCACTGCCCACACCTCAGCGTGCACAGCAACCGACTCTAATATTTGCACGTCCTTTTATTTGAAGGTTATTTGATATGCACTGGTGGCTCCTATTTTCTGTACAGAAGTCTGTAGCATGCTTTTATATCGCTTGGTGTAAATGTTTATGTGCAGGAAAACTATGCTGCAATGAGCACAAATCTCTACATCGTAACTGCCTCGAAGTCACGTGTTCTAAAAAGACTGCAAGACAACGAGAAGCCACATTTCCTCCTGTCACATCTATACAATGTTTGCAGGTTTATGCCTGGGAAATGTCAGTAAATCTCCTGACTGTCAGGGGGCTCCAATTCTGGAATAATCAAAATTGTGTGGCATTACGGAAACTCGTGTTCTTAAAACTACTCTCGTGATTTTTAAATAGACATTTCAAAAGTCCGGGCTGCACTCTCAGTTACATTAGAATAACCCCATCAACTTCAATTATCTTAAAATAATATGAAGATCAGAGACTTATCATTGTCCACTTGCTGCTATCTCTGTAATAGAACACCGTGGGCATCAGATTTAGCTTTTTTCTGTGGAAAATGATCTCTCTTTTATACTTTTAATAATGAGATCTAACATAGAATCAAAGTGGCTTTTAAGAACATCTTATTTGTTCCTTTTTGATTAATTTTTCTTCCTAATATACCCTAAAAACTTTAACCAAAATCTCAAATAATGAGATCAAAACTATTTAAATTAAAATACATGTCTAGACTATTGAGTTATGCCTCCTTCAATCATACTAAATAATACAAGCTGAAGAACCATAGCTTCCAGCCAAGTCTTTTGTGTATTTGGAAAAGCTTTATCAAGCCTAAGTTAAAAACTGCATTAAACTGCATGAAAGTTTCATTCCTAATGTGTATAACCAATGGCACCATTTCATCTATGGCCTTGCTCCATTTCAGCTGTGGTTTGGATATCCGTGTGTGTTATCCCCAGCGGTGACATTTGCCATCTCAGTATGTCCTGGATCTTCTGTCCTCAGTGTAAGGATGTATCGTGTCACAGCTTGAAAGTTGTTTTCTCATGATAGTGAGTGAGTTTGAGAAAACTCATCATCAAAGAAGGAAATACAAGAGTAGCCAGTTGTGCTAAAACAATTAAATGAATAAAGACTGCTGAACTGCACCTGGGAATTAGGCTGTTATCTGAAACCAGTTAAAGCAGGTGTATCCAGACATCCACAATTACAAGGGACTTGTGTCTCGGTGTTCCAAATTCTCGTGTTTAGTCTTACCTTTGGATATATTCTCCTTCGGTATGTATTTTCACACAGTAGGGAAAAGGGTTAGGAATTTTCTTCCTGATGCCTTGTCATTTTTAAAATTTTTGTTTCTTTTTTCTTTTTCTTTTTTTTTGTTTTTTTAAATTTGAATAATCTCTACCCAGAATTTTTTGCTGTTTCTGTGTTTTCTTCAGGAAACCTGCAATCAATGAGCCTGGCTTAGCCATGACTCTAAATTTTAAAATTCTGGTTAAGCAGGGGAGAAAATCATTTCAGCTATGGATTCTGGAGATAGATATCTGTATATTCCTCTCTGGATAACCAGTTTTGTGCAACATTACTTAAGAGAAACCAGAGATAAACTGAAGAGAAGGGAATTTTCAGAATAATATAGTTAATGGATCCTAGCATCTGTATAATACAGAAAACTCATTTCAGAAAAAGAAAACCAGCGGAAAAAAGAAACAGATTTGTTTTCAATTACAGGGTTTAAAGTCATAGTGATGTTGATTCAACTGGAACATTTCTAATTTACCTTTGGTGAGGATCTTGCCTAGTATCTCTAATTTTAAAATAATTTTGGATATGATGCAGATGATGTTGTAACATTTCTTAACTTTTCAAAGATGTCTGTGTTTAATGAGTAAAGATTTTAGTCTCAGGTAAATTACATCGTTCATGCTAATTTGCTTCTACTTTTCCAGTCTAAAACTACAATGAGTCTTCTCCTTCAGAGAGGTGTTTTAGAATATACAATTTAAATCTTTGTTTTAAACTTCATAACACAGGAGACAGGATTTGCAAGAAGACTCTCCAAAATTCCTTGTGAGGAGATATTTGTACCACCTAGATTTAGATACCTACTAGAAAAATCTGATTTGTGCACAAAAAAAATGCCTGTAAATTCCAATTAACTTCTCAACTAATTATAGACTTTTTAAAAAATAAAATAACTTTTTAAATGATTGCCAAAGACAGTCTTACCTGCCCAAGGAATGAAATAATACAGTTAAAGTTTTCAGAGAAATTAGAAGAAAAACACATTTTAGTAGAATAGATGCGTTAAGTTTAATAATGATTTTAAGGCTTATAGATGCCGGTCCCTCAAGATCTCATGTGAGTTATGAAATCCAATTTTTTTCTCATAACTCTGTAATAAAGTTTTATAAATGTTATAAAAAAAGGTTTTTACTAAGACTGAACAGAAATCTGAACTATCTGGCCAAGCAATAAAATTGCATTCCTTTGTCGCTAAGTGTCAGAGAAGAAGTTTTCCCTGAAAAATTGATTGGTAAATCTTCCTTTTCCGTAGAACTGCATTCATTTTTTCCTTCATAGGATAGCAGCTTTTTAAATGGGTTTTCCATTAACATCTAAGGTAACTGCTAGGAAAAGAAAAGGCAAACATAAAACAAGGTGGGGTGAAATAGTAAAGAAAAAAGCTTTGCAATCGTTGGTTGTTTCCCATTCCAACTTTGCAGTGTGCTCTGCTGTGCTCATTTCTTACCATTGCAATAAACAGTGTAACTCTGGGCTGCCTCCAGCAGCACAAAGGGGCTTGTGAAAGCAGGCTGACCATCCTTACGGCAGGCTAATCCCAAGGGCAAGGCCTGATATCACCTGCCATACAAACTTGGAAAGGATCCTGTGTTTCTAAGAAAATAGGCTTGCGTGCAGTGTTCTGGCAGGAGCACTCAGAATGATGCCTGGGTGCCTCCCCAGACACCTCTGTCCTGAAAAGATTACAGTGCATTTCTGGAAGATGGAACATTTGTCATAATTTCAACTGCTGATTAGTTTGGGTAGAAAAATCTGATTTTTCAAATGTTTATAATAACATACACACTGTAGAGAATAATTTCTTTGAATAACGTACACGCTTTAGAGAACAATTTTTGCTGCATTTGTTAGCTTTTGTTGCTGAACATCTCAAAAATCCTTTTTTCACCCTGAATATTGCATTTGCAACTGAAGATCAATAATTGCTTTCTCACCATCATTGAAAAATAATGACATGTCTGTGTATTTGATCAGCTGCAAATTAGGCTGCAGCTGAAAGGCACCCCTTGGACAAGTGGGCCAGGATGGAGCAGGGAGGTGATTTTTCCGTCAAGGCGCAGCAGTGCAGACACAGCCCAGAACACACATCGTGGCTCTGGGTGGATGCGGGAGTACACGGACTACGCACGATACAAAATGGATCCAGCAGAAGCCACTTTATTGCCCCCAAGCACCCTTATTACACACGGTGCTCCCCCTGTCCAGGCGTCCACACATTCCATGATTGGCAAAGCAACATACACACATAAAACATGTAATGATTTAATTGGATCTCTGGCTCTGTTCGCCCGGCTACCGTGCACCTATTCACACAAATCATCAGACAGTTTTCTATCTTTTGTTTACATTCTTCTTCGGCTACTATTCCTGTCCTTGAAGCATCAGCATTCTCTCGCTGTGTACGTTTTCTACGTGCTCTGTTCACTTGTCCTTATGGCTGGTGCACCATGTGTCCATTTTCTTGCACAAACTCTGTCTCCACAGGTGGACATGGAGACCGTGACCGAGGAGATTACTGGAGCACTCGGAGGAAGAGTTGTGTTTCCCTGTTTTGCTGGGCAGGGGAGGCTGCTTTCTTCATGCTCACAGCTCAACTGCCCAACAGGCAGGTGTGGCCATGTCATATGGACATTTTGGCATATTGGCATATTGGCATTTTGGCATTTTGGCATTTTGGCATATTGGCATGTTGTCCCAGTCCCACCATAGGAATATTAAAACCAGCCTGGAACTGTTAAGACGTACCCTCATTCTACCTCTTTAGTTAACAATGTTATGGCATTAAAATTTCTTTCATGTGATGAGATTTCAAGAACGCCTAGATTCTATTTTCACTCGCCCACAAAAAATTATCTTGTACTTCTATTTATACCTGACTGATACGTGTATTATAATGGAATTATTCCATACTTTTAAAGTCTGTCGTGATTTTCTTGGAGACAACTTGTTTTAAAACCATATTTCGATTAGTGAATGTCTTGGAAAAATATACTTTGTCTCATTCCATCTTTTATTACATAGGAAGCTGGAAAAACCCCAATGATCACTGGTATTATTGTCTTATAAATTACTATAATATATTTCTTGAAATTTCACACCACGCTGAATGGTTTTGGCAGTACAAAATGGATAATGTGGTCTTTAAACTAATTTTCCATATATATGGAAACTCTGAAGAACCTCGATTTTCAACCAGAAAACTCTTCTTATGCCTTATTCCTTAGAAATTACTTATTCTGAAAGGAACAACACGATGGCAAAAAAAAAAATAGACTAGGAGAGAAATAGGAAATGGAAAAAAACATAATTACATTTTGCAGCACTTTGGTGAATAAAATACACATTTCAACTAAATCAATTAGATCCAACTCCATGTAATTATCCTGAATGCAAACCGAACTTGAATTTAACTTGCTACAGGAACTATGCAGTTTGCCTATTTAAAAAGACAGATTTTATCACCAGCTCAAGGCACTTCAATTAAAATTGAAGGCTTAACCCCCCAGAAGCCTGCTGGCACTGCCTTGATGAGCTGTAAGTCTAATTGGAAACTCTTTGCAGTCAATGCACAGCAAAGATCCGTGGCTGTTTTTCCAGGGCTGCCCATGTTCTCTGCAGATGTTTCCTACACAGCACGTCTGGAAGGGGCTTCGTGACGCGTTCCGTAGAAGGAGGGAATGAGGAACAGGTCTGGATCCACCTGAACCGCAAAGCTGGTTCATGCTTTCATGAGAAGTCTTGGTTTTCATTATTCTGTATCCTCCAAAATACTTTTCCTTCAGATATTTATTTTCATTATTTTGCTGGTGGAGTTAAAATCTCTTCTGTCCATCCCAGCAAAGGCCAGAGGGATTGGTTATATGCTAAAACACTTTTCTGTGGAGCTGGCCAGCTTGAAGCACCTTCAAATGAAAGCTGCAGTAGTGGTAACTTAAGCAATTATAGTTGAATCTATTCATGTAATTTAGAGATTATGGTAACTGATTCAACACATTTGTAGCTGACAGAGTCTGAGAAATATCATCAACACCATTATTAGTATTTGATTGTTGTTAAATAACCTCTTTGTTCATCTGTGGTTTCTTTGCTTAATGTGCGTAAGTTCTGTAGTTACGTGTAGACCAGAGTACTCTATTGCTTTTTGAGCTCTATTTACTTAGCATATTCCAGCTACTGAATTCCATGTAAAAAGCTCTTAAGTCCTTTTATTGGGCCAAAGGTGGTGATGGTTTTTTTTGGTTTTGGTTTTGTTTTTTTTTTCCTGTGGTTAGTAGGTTTTTGGTTCAGGTTTGGTTTTTTTTTCTTTTAAAGCAAAAAACCCAGGATAGATGGTGACTAACACCAGAGTGTTCCAATGTAGGTGAAACAGCATCACAAAACACTACTCTCAGTTCAATAACTGTGATACTTTAATAATTAGAATGGACACAGGTGAGAGTTTTATTTCCCTCTATATTATTTTCCGAGGTTTTGAGTAGATTTTTATGATACCATTTGTGATTGTGGTAGCCTAAATAAGTGTACTGCTGTTAAGCAAATGTAAGATCCAATATTCAGTAGAGCTGCTTACTTTTTTTTTCAAATGACAGATTCATGATCAAAAATCGCTTCCAAAAATCTTCTAAGAATTTCTCAATGTTTCATTTTTGCACAGTTTGACAACTTAACATGCAAGCCAGAACTGGGATGAAAATGGCCCATTTTTGAGTGTGGTGTTGACAGTGAATTACTTTCATCTTTTTCATGTATTCTTTCATGATTTCCAAGGTTCCAGCAGTAGGCTCAGCCTCTGCTGACACAGCAGTTCTGCAAGCAGAATTTCTCTGTTCACTGTTGGGACTTTCAGCCCAGAAAGGATTGACTCAGCTCGGAATG
The DNA here is from genome assembly GCA_013398955.1 of Callaeas wilsoni. Lineage (NCBI taxonomy): Eukaryota > Metazoa > Chordata > Aves > Passeriformes > Callaeidae > Callaeas > Callaeas wilsoni. Next base: position 9,227 of record VWPU01008986.1, read on the forward strand.
GAACAAGTGATCTAACAGGGCCATCAGGAATTGCACCTTTCAAAGGTGGGAAAGAGGCAGAAATAACTGAGTTTAAGAGGAAGAAGGGAATGTCATAGGATGAAAGAGGAGGAATATGGAAATGCATGGGGAAAGCCTTTCAAATTAAAGGGCTGTTTCAACTCTTAGTTGCAGATGAGGCACTATTTCTTTGAACTCATTTCACTAAATCACCTTGAACACTTTCAGTAGGTTTTGGGACATTTGCCAGAAGTCGAAAGGTTGAGTCTTCAACTAGATTTTTTAAGCAGTTTTGCTGGTTTTAAGTCTACATCTGTATCTTAAAAGATTTTTTTTTACATCAAAGGAAGAAAGACAAGTAAAAATTCTAACTGGTAACTTTTTAGTGTTATACCATTTTTTCTTGTGGGTATGATCATGGTACCTTTTTCAGTCTCACCTTTGAAGAAGAAACTACTGATGTATTTTAGGTCCTTTAAAGTCACCTAATGTAGTATCTTTACTTTTTTTCAGGATCTAATAATAATGAATAAGAGCAAGATTAATCCTTAAAGGGAATAGTGCCAAGTTTTCTTTTTTCCTTTCTAACTTCTGAAAATAGAATGTTCCTTGGAATCAATGTTTCCTTTACAAAAGAATGCATTGCTAGAGTTTGGAATTTTAATTAAACATGACACTCAAACTAATCCTGCTCCAATACTAGTACTACTGTTTGTTGATTTTCAACAGCCATGTCACTTGGAAAAATAACAAGAATACAAATAACAAGGATACTTAAAGACAGTTTGTTTACATCTTCATTCCCACAGTTGGTGTAGATATGTTTTAGTTATTTCTCTCCTTCCCAGTATGTCGCCTGCACAATATTCACACCTCACCCTTCTAAGACTGCTGTGTCAGGAACCGCTGCATGGAGTGACTACACCTGACATCAGGTGAAGCTCAGACAGTACCTTGGAACGATTCCTACAATGCACTTTCTCCCCCAAAAGCACAGTGTATGGTGAGTCATTCACACTGCTTGGTATCCCCTGTATTCTGGTAGAAAAGGTAGTGGCTACTGGGAGGCTCCTTTCACAACACAGTGCAATAATAAGCAGGATGCTGATCCTCAAAATGTGGTTTTCCATGAGTCTGGAATTGCCAGGCTAATGTTCCAGAGTGGACTGAGTTGTTAATATAAAACTCCACCTCTGACAGGCAGGATCTCATTGTGATAAGGTGCGTTTCTAGCTGAGTTATCAAGCCTCATGGAGTCAGTGATCTGTCTTGGGGCAACTGTTAACTACATCAACAGCTGAACTGCTTAACCATCATGGTACTGAGAAATCACATAAGCAGTTCAGATTAGTTTCTATTCTCCAAGATTTGAAGATTTCCTTAGTTTTAAGCAGGAAAGAGTCCCTGTGAAGACAGCTGGCATTTCAAGTTGGCTAAAGATACCAGCTGTTCCTAATGGTTCTGGTGCATCACGCTTTGACCCTGAGCATGACAAATTGTTTCAGCTAGGAAACAGAAACTGTAAAAGACTCTACATTTGTGTGGTATTCACACTGCTTGCCAGTTTTTCTTCCATTGTAACAGCTTTTCAATCCTGTGGTAGTGTGCAGGTGCCTTCTCATCAGTACAAAAAACCAGTTAAAGATGTACACGTCCCTTAAAGCAAAATATTTTTTGAGGAAGTCCTGTAGAATCGTGGGCAGTTCTGGGATATATTCTATGGAGGGCAGCATTTCTCCAAAGATCTGTTCTGTAAAATATATACAAACCTCTTTTTTTTTTCCTACAACATCTTAAGAGTACTGATTTTAGTATTTTCCCTTTTTCCAGGGTGTAAAAAGATCCATTATGGTTGCCGTTTTTTCTGCCATGTGTTTTTTTCCTTGCTCAGGTGCTGATAATAGACTTAGGCTTCAGTTTAGCCAAGTGTGTGAGCTTGACTTTACTGTGGTGAACTGTACATACATAACTTTGCTAGGTAAGGCACTCAGCATGAGGAAATCCATTCTCCTCAAGTTTGAACTTGCTTCATGTTTACAGAGAAAGTCCTCTTTAAAAATTTTCTGAGAACCAAGCCCTTGAGAATATAGGATCTTTCATGTTGCTATCACTGACGTGCTGTGGACAGTGTCATGGCTGTTAAATATGGATAATCACACCATTTCTGTATCTAGCCAAACCTTTCTCGGGAGTACAGATTCCAGCCTGATACTAAACTGGGTAAAATTACTGAAGACTTTATGCACAGGCTCAGAAAGACATTGATTGCTTGGCTAGTGACATGCTGAGCAATGTGTTCTTCAAGCGGAGATGGGCACTGCTAGTAAGGCTTAGGAGTAAACCAGGAGTTTTGGAATTAATAGAAAATTACAATAATCATAACTGCCTCATAATATTAACTTTTGTTTATTCTTAAATTAGACATTGCTTAAGAAGTCAGCAGTTTGGAACAAAATTGTTTTAACTTCTTTCAGCATGCATCTAAATGCTAACATTTTATTATTAGAAAACCATCCCAAAGCATTAATGATCTCTTAAGGAAACTGAACAGGCTCTGTCTGTGTGTAAGAAATCAAATGTTCTTCATAAAACAATCCAGAGGAAGAAGGCCGTGGAATAAGACTATCCATAATGTATAATATTATGTATAAATATGAAGTTATTCTGTCAGTAGAACTATAAGCATATAAATTCTGTAGAGATAAGAGAATCAACAAACTCCTGAGCTTCATTTGCATATTTTGCAATCTTGCAATGTATATCTCTGCTTCTCCTATAATTGATTTGAAGCTGCTACAGCAGCATTAAAGTGTCAGAGACTTCAATTTATATACCACTCTGCCCAAACCCGCAGTCCAGTCACAGAAAGGGAGCTATTCACAGTCACAGCGTGAGTTATTCTTTATTTTGCTTGAAAACACCTTGCAAATAAATGCTTTATGGTTCTCAAATCCTCATGTTAATTATGGATAGGAACACTCTTTAGACACGAAAAGCCTGAGATGTGCAGGCAAACACAGTTCTCTCGAGGATGCTGAGTGCACACTGTGGTCACTGACCTGCCACTGCTGATTTACCTTTGGATCACCTTAATGTTCCCATAGCAGCAGGAAATAGATCTTCCATGGGATGCTGTCAAGCTCAGAGATGTTGGTACCTTTCAAGCTTAATAACAACATGGCTTCTCATTCATCTAAAAATACTGCGTTCTGATTTGTGGCTTTCAAATACCTGATGCAAATTTTCAAAAAGCCTTTCAAGAATGACTGGGTTTGTTAAAAAATTATGGTATGTTGCAATCAGATCCACAAGACGTGATTTAACCGAACAATCTATATAAGATTTAACCACAGGGAATATTTCCACACTCAGAAAATGAAGTATTTTTGAGGGAGAAATATGGAATTTACTTGACAAATTTTCACTTAAGAATGAAGACAATGTGCCTTCAAATTTATTTCATTATAGAAATCTCATTATTCAGACAATTTAAAACACCTTTTACTATGATAACATTTGTTTTTATGTGTAGCTGATAATATACTGGAGTATTAGGCAGTTACCTTTCCTTTAACCATTGACTTACTGTAGAACTGGGCACAACAAAGGTTTTTACTTCCTTTTTTTTTGTTTATTTCAGAGTATTAATAGGAAATTAAGTGAGACTGGAGAAATTCAATGAGGAGAACCAGTGGATATTTCCTTGCAAGCTGTGATTTCTTTCTCAGCATGCTAGGAGAAAAGGAAGAATTATTTCCTATAGCTGGGATGACTTTTGTAACTTTAGAAATGAGAGATTTAGGAATGACAGATGCCATTCTGGAAGAATTGCCACTGCTTATATCATGGGGAGCGACAGAGACTCTGGGGATTTCATTTCCACTCAAAATGTTAGTCTAGCTCACCCACACTGGAAAATGGCATTATGGAAAAATTTGTCTAAAGAAAGTAGATGAGGTTTGTAAGTGAGCGTTCTGGCAAAATGAGACCCTTTCAGCAGGCCTGCAATTTGCTTGCAGATGAGATGGAAAAATGGGGGAAGGGAGGAGTAATGAACAGCCAGGTTTTGATTATTGATCCTAACTCAATGACTTCTTATTTGCATGTTTTTAAAATGGACTAGAGCATTAAAAGCAAGTTTCTCATGCATTTTAACTTTCTGAAAAATGAGATACCAGACTTCTTTACTCACTTATTTGGAGAACTTCTTTGGGTTTTGTGTTCTATTTGTTTTGACAGTTTTATTGCTTGCTTTCTACTGAAGAGAAAGCAGCCTACGCCACATTAAAAGGAAAATATTACAGGTGACAACAGCCCCTGGAAGTTACAGCCACAAAATAGATGACAAATCTTCCTAGGACATGGACAAAATTAATTTGATTCCAAAATAGTGTCACAGAAATTTCTTTTAGATTCACTTGAATCTGTTGAAAAATGAATGGGTGTTATCATGCATTTACCAATTTTAAAGCATCTGTTGTTCTTATAGAATGGAAAGCATATTTTTAATAAAGTTAAATGAAAATTTTTGATAACCAGGAGTACTATGTGTTTTAGTGGGAACTTCAAATTACTGCTCCTGAATTCTTGTAGGAATCGATTCTGCATAACTTTGAAGTCAGAAGGTATAGCAATGAACTGTGTAAAGCTGCTACTGATGGGCCACTGTGATAGAATTAATAATTTCTAATTTAAAAAAAGAAAATCGAAGCCACATACCTTTTCTAGATTGTATGTAAAATACCTGTATCAAAATACCTGGCTGTTACTTTTCTCTGGAGGAGAAAGAACAGTATCTGTGGCAGCTGCATCTTGCGGCTTGTGGATGCTGAAATAGCTATTAAAATTAGCATCTAAATAGAAATGTATAAACCGTTACATTTATTATATGGAGGTAGTTTGTATTCTGTCCAAAAAAATATGCAGAACTAACTAAATAAAATATAACCAGATGAAGGAAAATACTGAGTATACATATTATCACAAACTATCTGGATTTAGCCTACAGATTGCAGACCAAAAGCTGCTCTAGAACTTAAAGGAAACCAATCAGAATCTCAGGGTGATGGCGTGTCTGTTGGTCAATTTACCATTAAACAATTTTATATTTTTTGAAAGCTTCCCACAAACAGAAAGAAGCTAATACATAAGGAGAAATAAATCACAGTAGAAAAGAAGATTAAAAAACCAGATTAGATTGGCTTTTGGAATTTCTAGGTTGTTGTATTCTCACATGTAAGATTCCTGGAGAAGGAGGAAAAGGAGATATGGCTCTTGGTCCCAAATATCATTAGAAAGTAGTCCCAGTTTGGGAGGGAAGGCATTCAGTGGCGTTTGTCCCCACCCCAACCACTCGGCAGAGCAGCTCTTTCCTAAACCATCGCTCACACCATTCCCAAAGACTAAGCATTCCTGCAGAGCAGGAACAACGGAACGACCGTGGGAAATCCACATAGCACATAACTTGAGATGCTGTTCAAACGTTTGAGACTGCATCTAATCCCTTTCACATATTTTGTTCTAATTTTTTTTTCCAAAATCTTGGGGACCTCTGGTGGCGCAGAGCTCCAGTGGAATCCGAAGAAACCTAGGATTATTGGTATTGCTCCTTCATCACCTCTCAAAAGAGGATCATCATTTCATCCCTTGCAGAAGTGGAAGGGATAATCAGGTTTTAGAATTCAAGCATTATTGGGATATTAGGTAGATTTAAGTTCGCATAAGGGGAATTGTAATACCATAAGCTACAGAGGTTGAAAAACCGAGGAGATATAAAACTGTAAGCCTCCAGTTGCAGAATGAAGCAGTAAACCCAGAAAAATGCTGGCATCTGTAATGCATCAGGAATGTAAATGAATTCACTGTAACATAAACGATAATTGAGAACTCTCACTGATAATTTAGGATGTCTGAAAATTTTAAAATTGTGCCTGAAGCACAGTGTGGAGCTCTGTGAAGCTTTTAGCTACAGTAAAGGTTGGTCTATTTTCTTAACTGTTTCTAGGTGTTGTTACTGCATTGCCTGTGTTTCCTGGTATTCTTTCCGTTGTGTATACAATCAGAGGCTGCCTTGTAAGGTTCCTCATAAAAATTACCTTTCTGTCTATGTGCATGTCTTTTTATGTTAATGACTATATTAAAAGTTTCCCTGTATCAAAGTGATTCAAAAGAACAAACATGCTATAATATTAAATTCAGGTTCAGGGCAATCTAATTTATCAGCTCCCATTTTACTCAGAGTATCCAAAATACTGTAAAGGATAAGTGAAAAGGCATTCACAGTATGGACACTACCACTGAAATGTTTGGCTACCAGTGGAATATCTTTTGGTCATCTTATTAAATCGATAATGTTTAGTATCTGAATGCCAAGCAGTTTATTTTCCCCTAAAGTAAAACCTCATGGTAGAACTCAGATTAAAAATGGCCTAAAGAAAGGACTTAATCTGATTAGGAGATGACAGCTCCATCCCATATCAATTTACAGAAGTCAGAAGTGGTTAGTTATATCAGTTTTCCTTGGTTATTACGTTCAATCTTGAATAAATGAGGGGGAAAGTCTGTCTGTGCTCCTCACATGCAGTCATTTAATTCACTATTCTTTTCTGGCAAATCTCATTCATAGTGCTCCTTTGAAATATGATTGGTGATGCCAATTACCACAGGCATATTGGCTGAACAGAATATATTTCATTTTATTAGAGGAAAAGACATCAATGGAATCTGCTGTAATTTCTGTGTCCCTTGCTATTTAATTCCTATACTGTTTACTTTTTATTTCAGAGGATGAGCATGCATCCTCTGCTCCCACTCAGTTTCTCGTTATTTCTCCATTAAGTCAAATTGCAATATAATTCAAGAATATCCAAATTGATGAAAGATGGTATTGCTTTAGCTTTTAAAAGCTAAAGAGCCATATAATAAGCAGCCTCCCTCATCTATAATCTTAGTCTTATCAGATGCTCAATTCAATTGAAGACAATATAAATGTAGGAGTTTAGAAACCAACAACCAAACTGATAAATTGCCTACAGTAAGGATATTTTATCATGAAAATGTCAATAATTTCAGAAATAAGCTTTAAAGGAGAACAGAAAATTAAAATTAAAACCAGGGAGTTCCTTGACATAAGACAAATGATCATTTAAAACTGAGTTTGTTAAAATAAGAGAGTTTTATATGAAAGTTTTGCTGATATTTTAAATTCAGCTAAAGTCCTGGCTTCAAAAGTTTGGATTTTACCCACACTGTACAGCTACATCCATTCTTTCTCAATAATAAGCACTGGCCATCAGGCAAGGGTTGGCAACCCATTCAGTTTTTGTGGGGTACGTCTGGTGAATCACCTTCTCTGCTCGTGGATGGTTTTCCTGAAGAAACCAGCAGAACTGTGCCACTCTCTGTCTCATCCTGGGGCTTGTGCACGTTAGCCTGGTGTAAAAACAGCCTTTGCAGGCTCTTGCACACTGAGCTGAAAGGGCCAGCTATGCAGCAGATAAAATAAAGAACATATCAAGTTAATCGTTGCGTGTTCTGCTACAACAATTTAAAATAACTTAAAATCTCTAAGTACTATAAATAAAAAAAAAAAAGAATAACTCAGATGTGTAATGCTAGAACAGAGCACAGCAGTGATTTCAAGAGCAGCTGTTTTTGGTTCCTGACAATGTGGGTGACCCTACAGTCCAGGCCTCAGATCTATGCACTGAGTGCACTAATAACTCAGCCAAAATCAAAGATGGTACTTCATTCTGATGCTCACACAAGCAATTGACCTTTGCTGCTGCACTTTTGTTACGTTTTGAAACGCTCACACCACAAACAGGGAGGTAGCATCTTCCTTCAAAATTCCTCAAAAAAAAAGAAAAAAAATAGATGAAGTTTAACAATAAGGCAATGTAAAAGATAGAGGTTGTCAAAATACCAGAAAAGATGACAAACTTGTGAAGTCCCTTGATTTACAAGGGAGGCCCAGAGCTACAAATACTTGTTCCACTTCATTGGACACAGCACAATCTGCTGGACAGTCTCCAGGACAGATTTATCCTGCAGCCTCAGCCAGCCAAGTCACGCTCTTTTTCTAACACAACCTGTTGGGAACTCACCAGCACGGGAGAACTGTAGCTGGATCTCATCTACCAGGTGGAAAAAGAATTCAACTGGTTTGTTTTATTTTACTTACTTGTAGCAAGCAACTTCAATTTAACACAGCCTTATTTAAAGCGTCATGTGGATGAGTCTTGCCTATAATGTAAAATAATCAGAAAATGTTTAAATTTTCTAACTATTGAAAATATGATCTTGCTACTTAAGTCTCCTTTAATTTTTAATATAATGTATTTCAGCAAATATATTAAAAAGGTGTTTTTATAACAATGAAAATAAATATGAATACACTATTACAGTTTGACTGAAAAGTCCCTGAAGCAGGATGGAAATGTACAAGCCCTGGTGTACAATATTTTTATATTTAAGTTAGATATAAAAAGCCATTAATATCCTTTGTAGAATCAGATGCTTTTGTCATAAGCAAAAGAAGATCCTTACTTAACAAGTCTATCTTTGCAAATAGCAACCATTTCAGCTATAAGGAGAAATTTTGCTGGAGATACCTTCATGAAAGGATGAGGGAGAACAGAAAGCTATAAGACTGCTGTAAAATTGACCAAGAAAGCAGCAAAATAGTATTAGACACAGTGATATAAATAGAATGAGCCTAGAAAAAGTATATTGGCAAGAGAGTTTTGGAATATTCTCTAGCCAAACTAGACTTCATAGTCTAAACCTTACAGTCTGTATAGTTCACTTTGCTGTGGATTCCAGGGAACAGGACTGCATCATTACTCTAGGAAAAAAAAATTAGATTTATTGGAAAATAAGTCTGCCTATGTGTCATTTAATACATATAGTGCATTATTCTTCATTCTCTTTCTGCATTGCATAGTTAATCTCTTCAGCAAAGGTTTTTAAAAGTCATTTCTGTGCAGTACTTGAAGCAGAACTTGAACTTCTTGCAGCTGCCACGACATGCCTGGGGTCAGCTACAAGCAGGAGCAGAGTGCTGAGAACTTGGTAATCCATGTGAACCGGAGAGCTGTAGGCGATGTTGCTGCGTTTGAAGAGCAGCACAAGCACTTCAGGCCCTTCTGTGTGTAGAGTTCTGAGCCCAGCTAAGGGCCAGCCATCCACTCGCTCACTCCCACTGGACTGCACGGGGGAGAGAGCTGGCAAAGTGAGAAAACTCCTGGCCTGAGACAAAGACAGCTCGGTTGGGAAGGCAAAAGCCACGCACACAAGCAAAGCAAAGCAAGGAATTCATTCTCCGCTTCCCCTGGGCAGGCAGGTGCTCAGCCATCCCCAGGGAAGCAGGGCTCCATCCCATGGAACAGTGACTTGGGGAGACAAACACCATCACTCTGGACATCCCCGCTTCCTCCTTCTTCCCTCGACTCTGCATGCTGAGCATGAGGCCCTATGGCCTGGAACATCCCTTGGCTCAGCTGGGGTCCCCTGTCCTGGCTGTGCCCCCTCCCAGCTCCCAGTGCACCCCCAGTCCCTCTCTGGTGGGGCGGGGTGAGAGGCAGGAAAAGCCTTGGCGCTGTGTAAGCTCTGCTCAGCGATAACAAAAACACCCCTCTTCAAACAGTATTTCCAGCAAAAATCCAAATCACAGCCCTGTATGAGGTACTAAGGGAAAAATAACTCTACCACCGCCCCAAACAGCACACCACACCACTGAAGAGATTTTATTATTTTTTCCGATGTTTTGGTGATAACATACTTTTTCATTTTGGGTCACTGATAGGTTGTACACATTAAAGACATGTGTACATGATGAACATGATACACACATGGTACATATCATGTGTACATGATGACATGATGAACACAAGATAACTAGGCAACAGTCAGCTTAATCCGAGAAAATCAGTTTTGACCATTTCTTCATTAGTTATATGATAAACACATATACAATAAAATCGATTATGTATATATATATATATAATATATTGTATAGACAATATATACAGTAGCTCTTTATAAACGACATGGTTAGAGACTCTAGTTAAATCCTCAACAGGCTGACTGTGCTACAGAGATCTGTGGAAATAACCTAATAAAGAAATCAATCCTTGAATCTCCATGTTTTTTGCAGTGGGCTTTGAGTCTTGTTAGCTGCTCGGTCATACAATGCACATCTTCTGACAGTCAGATCTCTTTTTTAGCACCTCTACCTCTGCAATTATTTTTCCCAAGGCATAAGTTCCCTGGTTGGGTTTATAAGCATTCAGGTAAGCTTTCAGACAATTTAATTCAGACAATTCTTTTGCAGCTGGTTGATCATACAAACATCTGTTTGGGTGATGGCAGTTTAAGTAATAATGAAAAATTTCTTTTGAGTTGTAACAATGAGCAATATGTCAGCGTGGCAAAAAATTCAGGTAATGATATTATTACAAATTTCTATCAGGATTTTAGGTTTGCTAAATAAAAAAAACAACAACAGTTCCTTTTAAATACTTCAGTATACCTTTAAAAAAACCAAGGTTCAGGGGCTTAGCCAACTGTGTCTTCTTGAGTGAAGTTTGGTTCAGTTGATACTGGAGTTGATTATGGCCAACAGATGGTCCAGATATTGCTTAATTGTAATTAAGATATTTTAGTTTTCATGTATATTTCATGGCTGGATCTTTACACATCTTATACTGGAGAAAGAGCTATTTCTGCCCTAATTCTCAATTTAAAAATTGCTGGTTTTCCTGTACATTCCGTGTTCAGAATAGAAATGTGTATTGTCCACAGTTTATGTAGTACAACATATGCTTGGTTAATCTCTCCAGTCTGATTTTGGAGCATTACTTGTTATCTTATGTTGGGCCTTATTTCATGATGTCAACACCATCGACAAACTGCGTAACACATCAACAAGCTACATAGTATTAAGGTTATTAGCACCAGTTGTTGTTTTGTGTTTTATAATCCATGTAATTTCAATACAGCTTTGAAGAAAATGTTTCCAAAGGCAAAATGAAAAGATCCTCTCCAGTTCTACTGCATAAATCCTAAGATCTGGTTACATACTCTCTGCATGACCGGGTGCTGAAATATTGACTGCTTATCCATATGAATGAAAATAAGCTTTTAAATTCTGAAAGCAAACAGTATTTTCACTCCTCGCTGTTTTGACGGTCACCCTAAGGAGTTATTAGCACTGAATCCAGGCTTGTTTTGCTGTCCTGTACTTGAATATTCATGCATATATCCATATGACTATTTTTCAGTCTCTGTAAAGATCATAGTTCTTGACTTCTAATCAGTCAAAATGTATTTACACCTAAATCACATGTATATTCAAATGTCTTGTTAAGGCCTTCACATACAGTGTAATTAATCTGATCAGTATCTCACTAGGGTCTTTAAAAATCAGTCTTTGATAAAGCTCTTGAATAACATGAAAAATACTGTGATGGTATTCTAGGATATAAAAAGTGTATTGAAATACCTCTGCATACTGTATATTTGCATTGAATTTGAGTTGTTCCTGAGTTTTTTAGTCCATCTGGCTTGGGTTTTCAGCTGTATGGGTTTTCACTTGCACTGGATAGGGCTCCTTGTCCGAGCCAGTGTAACTGGTTTAAAGGCTGTTGTTCACCTCCCTAAGATGGAAATAATGTACCTCAGGTTACTGAGCCTGAAATACTGAAAAAAGTGATTTATAAGGCAAAAATAGAAAGAAGGATTCAGGAACACAGAGCTCTAGCAAATGCCTAGATATCATTCTCTTCAGAACAAGTAAAAGGAACAAATAATCTGTTAATCTGATTTGTATCTGAATTAGTCCAAGGGTTCATATGTACAAAAAATTTGTTAGCTGTTGAATCAAACCAGCCTATGTCATTTTCTTTCCATACTGTGTTTAACTTGTGTTTAATAAGCCTTTTCCCACTATTGAAAGATGTATTTTTGGATAAGGGATTGCTTGAAAATAACCTAAATTTGCTTTATGTTGCCTGTGCTTTCTATCTAGTACTCTCCTAGGAGAGCACCTGCTGCATGATGACAGCTCTGGTACACAGCAATAAATACTGCTATATTTAACGCTATTTTTTAAGCTGTTGGGGTTTTCCACGCTGAGGTGTTTATCTACTACACTTTAAGTGCCTTCCAGTTGCCTTGAGTCATGTTTATGGATTTGTAAAAACAACAGTGAATTCTACTCTTTGGTTTTTATGCAGCCTGAACATTACACCCCTCTTGTGAAACTGCATCATTTCACTTGCTTTCTAATAGTTTGCTTCCTCAAAATTGACAATACTGTTCTTCCAGTACCCCATAAGAGATCCCTTCTGCCAAAAATCTGTACAGGCAGAGCTTCATATGGCACAAAGGCTTTTCTAGGTCAAAAGATATAAGTGCCCCAGTGCTAAATTGCGTGAACAAATTTGGAATTGCAAAAATACTTACAGCTCATAAAACCTTCCAAGGAAAACACCTAACTACACTCAAAACAGTGCATTGCAAGACACTTTATGACATCAATCTTGTAACTTTCTTCTTCTGATTTTGGCACCTAGGTCAGTAAAAATTGTATTATTTTCGAAATAAGTATCATCACTTTTTTTCCCACATCTGTCAAAAATACGGACAGTGCATCTATAGCTCCCAGTTCATATAATGGTCCCATTAATAGATTAATATAGATTTGTACTAGTCAGTATAATCAGAGCTGTTATGGAAAACACCCCTTAAAAAGGTGAAGAGAGAAAAATAACTAAGTGCCCTGAAGAAGTTCCAGAAATCAAGTGGATTAACAGAAATATTTGAAAGTGAAAAAAGATTGTATTTATTTTAAATGCTTTTTCTACATTTACTTTTCCAGTTCCAGTATGATACACTTCCATCAGGCAGTGAAGATGGCATTGTGCCACCGTATTAACATGCACCCACTGCTTAAAGCTCTTACCCTTAAAAATGAAACCTGTCAGAAAAGCAGCCCCATTTCCAACAGAAATAAGACCTATGCAAGAGCAGGAGGTCTCTTCCTCTCTGTTGGTCATCCTCATAACCTTTCAGATCTGATGGCTAATTTCCAGCCAACCTGGCAGAAAAATAAAGGACTCAGGTACATCACCTTTGTAAAAATGACATTAGACTGGATCTAGGGTAGATGAGACAGCCTTGGATTGTCTCCTGGGGGAAGGCAATCCTTGCTCCTGGCTTTTCCACTCACACACACACACAGGGGCCACACTTTTAACACGAGGGCAGTTCTGCCCCCCTCTCCCCTTCCTGTGCTGGGGAGGGCTGGGAGGATGCTCAGCAAACCCATCCAGCCCAAAGGATTTCTCCATAGCAAACTCAGATCCCTCTGAGCTTTCTGAGGATGTACACAAACACAGAACCAGCTATGAGGTTTAAACTGCTGGATTTATTGAGAATAACGGTGACTTTCTTTCCAATCTTTTTAATTTGGGCTTTTCTTGTATTTTCAGAGAAGCAAAGACAAAGTTTCTAACATGTTAGGATAAAGAATTTATTCTGATCTTACTAGTTTAATTTAAGCTACCTACACTATTTCATTCATTTATTCATATACTGAACATTAATAAATCAAAATTTAATAAAAGGTTGAGTTATAATAGTTATATCACAGAAGGAGAAGATGACCGGGAAGAAAAATCTAATAAATATTATTTATTATAATAAAATAATAACCATAATCACCATTAATATCACAGGAGTAGAAGGTCACATTGCTGAATGATCCATGCTGAAAAAACAGTAAGATGTGTAAAAAGGCCTCTCTCTCTCTGAGGGTTTTTTTAAAAAAAAGTCTTTGTACTAAAACTGGGTTGCATATGAGGATGCAGATATTCTTAAATTGGAACCATTTCTGCTGGAAGAGAAGGGAGGTACACCACTGACAGCTTACAGGATTATAGAAGAAGATTTGGGTAAATAACCTTTGTGAGATTTTTACTGGAACCCATTTAAATGAAACTCAAATCCAGAAAAATGAATTTTTGTATCCAGTGTAGTTAAAATCTCATTTCCTTGCTGCAGTTTTATAGTTGTTTGGTTAATTACAGGAAAGAAAAAAATTACTGCAATTCTTTGTGTAGAAAAAACTTTATAGTAGGAAAAAATATTTTTAGAGATCAGAACTAGAACGTAAGACTGCCTTTTGATATATGCCTTCAGTAATGTTTTCTGAAACAACTGAGGGGCCTCAAGAATGGATTTTGTTTAGGTCATGAATCTTAGTTTTTTAGATGAAGATGATCTTTGACGAATCAGAAATTACTTTGTGAAGGACTAGGAAACCCCAGAAATTATTAAACCTGCCTAGGAAACTGCTGAAGAATGGACAAGTGTGAGGATTTTCCTTTAACAAAGGAAAAAATGTTCCTTTTTCTTGTGTACTCTCCATAAAAGTATTCAGTTGTTTTGGTGTTCATGTGTCTGAAGGGCTTAAAGATGCTGTTGCTCTGATGTATGTCAACTCAAATTGTCATTATAAAGAGAACCTTTGTATTTACCTCCCCAAAACCACTTTATTTTCTGTCCATTTTGGCTATTCTGGTTTATTATGTGTAGTACAAAGGCAAGCATTTTCTGCGATGTGTTTGAATTCCACGTGGGCTACTTGTGTCAGTCGTAGAGCATAAGAAAACTGTAGTGTGACCAATCCTTTAATTTCTGTGTTCTTTAGGTTTTGAAGATCCCTTGCACTTCATTTGGATCAAATTTCACTTGTGGCGTACACAGCAAGCCTAACTCAAACGCAGTGCAGGGATTTGGGGCATTAACAGTGACAATTGCTGAGGCTGCTGCCTTACCATTCTGTTAAACAGATATAAAATGGGAACACATTATGTGACAATTCCCAACTGATTTTTTTTTAGCAGAACATTTGATGTTCTAAGGCCAGGTTAACGTTGTTTTAAGACCTTGGCTTTAACAACAGGAAGTTTAGAAGACTCAGATTTATTCATTTAGTACTTTCAGTGACAGCAGTCAGTTATCTGTAGTAGGAAGATGGCAGCTTTTAAATCTAAAATTTTTTTTGGCATTATAGTTCTGACTGAAGTTGTGGCTAAAACTGTATGACACAGAATGGCATGTCAAATGCAAAAGAATCAGATATCACAATATTTATACTTCCATATGTTTATAAAAGTTTATAACCAGCACAGAAGCAGATGAAAAGGTGGACTTTCTCTCTACTTGGACAAGGGCTACCTTTCTGACACTTTGTACTGAATCATAGTATTTTTGCTTTAAAAATTCATTTAGTGGTAATGTCATGCAAGCAATAAAATAGAAGATTTTAAATACAATAGAGGTATTAGGAATTATTTTCCTAAATCTGCTTTTTTCTTTCTCATAATGCTTATCACAAAGAAAAATAAAAAATATTTAACTACACAGATTGGTAGATCCAAACAGGTTACCACCATAATCATCCAGATTTGCATTGCATACAGGCAAAAGGAAAATTTTGCATCTTCTCTTTAGCACACAAACTCCAGGATTTTCAGAGTTCTGGAATTTGTATTTTTAAACCGTAGCTTAGGTAGCTCAGGTAGGATGTTTTAAGAGAAAGTCCTAGATAATTCAGCAAGTCCTAATCTCAAACTTCTATTCCTTATGATATATCAAGATATACAAGGAGCACAGGATCTTTCAAGTAACCAAGTCTCACACTATTAATGCTAATACAATGAATTTAAACTAATGTTTTAAACAGCATCAGCACAGGAATTTGTGCCTAATTTATTTTAGAATGACCTAGAATTCAAAATTTAATACTACACAATATTAAGGAGTCTCTAAAGTTCTTTTGGGGGAGGGAGAAAATCTGCATTTGAAGCACATGCAAAAGCACCTTCTCTGCTACCAAATGGGTGGAATAATCCACTGCACAGGTGCCTCTGTTATCTGCAGTGTCAGCCTGCCATCCATGCACAGAACAACACTCAGCGCACACAGGACTTTAAATGTGGAGTTTGAAAATTGCAGTGCTGATTTTGTTTGAAGTGAGTGGTCTCAAACAGGTTTAACGTTCCTACTCTATAGCCCATCAATGCCAGACAAATCATTCAACATTCTAAAATTAAAGAGAGAGATTTCCTCCCAGTTTTTAAAGTGTTTCTTTTCCTCTTTTTTGTTTTTTTTCCTTTTGGCTTTCCCTTTCTGGATTTCCCTCTTTTTTTGAATTTACTTTTGGTACAGTGAATCACAATTCTTTCCAACATCATAGCTTCGCAAAAGATGTGTCTGTTTAACTTCTTTCCCATCTATTAATTCTCCAAGCAGCATGGCACTCATTAAAGTTAGCTGAAGTGTATACATTCTTAGCCCATCGATTCAGTTTTGCTAGCAAAAGCGTAAAAAAGAAGTGACATTGGCAGTTTTTGAAGAAAGGATGATATGTCAGGAATCCCTGCTGTTACTAGTTATACCTACAGAGTGATAACTACCACACAATCATCCTTTTATTATCACCTTTTGTTGAACTTCATCATTTTTACGAGCGAGGTAAATGGTGTTGATTTTCAGAGGGTGAGAATATAGCTTCAACAAGGCAGCAGCTACCTAGGGATGGACAAAGTAGGAATGAACATTGGTTAGGAACTGGAAGAAGAAATGAGGAAAAGGAAAAAAAGTTATCAATTGAGTAGGCGTGGATCTAATCACTATGAAGCAGAAATTGCTTGGAGGCTTAAAATATAACTTTTGGTGGATATTTTCAAAGGTACAGGAGAAATTGAGGTGTGCAGCAGTCACTGCACTTCAACAGAAACAGCAAGGTACTTGCTTTCATGCATAAAAAAGGGGTTGAAGATGGAAGGGCACTGAAAACCAAGGAAGTCACCCACAAAACAAGAAAGTAGATTTAGGAAAATAATTCCTAATACCTCTATTGTATTTAAAATCTTCTATTTTATTGCTTGCATGACATTACCACTAAATGAATTTTTAAAGCAAAAATACTATGATTCAGTACAAAGTGTCAGAAAGGTAGCCCTTGACAAACTACAGAGAAAGTCCACCTTTTCATCTGCTTCTGTGCTGGTTATAAACTTTTATAAACATATGGAAGTATAAATATTGTGATATCTGATTCTTTTGCATTTGACATGCCATTCTGTGTCATACAGTTTTAGCCATTACTTAACTCAGAATTATAATGCAAAACAAATTTTAGATTTAAAAGCTGCCATCTTCCTACTACAGATAACTGACTGCTGTCACTGAAAGTACTAAATGAATAAATCTGAGTCTTCTAAACTTCCTGTTGTTAAAGCCAAGGTCTTAAAACATCCGTTCACTGAAGAGTACTTCACTCTTCAGGTCCTTGGTTTAATGCAGTATCTTTCTAAGTGTTTGTTTGTTGTTTTTTTTTTTCCTGTGTCCCTCTAATGAGGTTTCACTGCGTGCATGTAAATAACTTCCCCCTCAGCTCCTGAGATAGCACCCAGTGTCCAGGTGGGTGACCCAGCAGGTCCAAGCTCTGTGCATCCGAGCTGGCTCTTCCCGGCAGGAACTAGAGGGGAGCACAGAAGGAATCAGCCACGCTCCTTGTGCTCAAAACCAGGGTGGGTGCTGTCCATTCCCTGCTTTTACGACAGAGTTTAATTGTTAAAGCGGTCGCTGAAGAGGTCACAGGGCCTGATTATTGTTGTCCCTCTCTCAGGAGCCTGTTATAATGCAAAATACAGCAGGGCTGGTCAGAAATCTCATCACTCCATTGAATAGGTCATTATACATTTTGAACTAATGAGGACAGAGAGACAAAACCCAAAAAGGACTATTATTCTTGTGTGTAGCACTTACGTATTTAGCAAAGACAGAAAAACTTCATTTCTGGTCTTTCCTCTCTGTTATTCTCTGTCCACATGCCTTAAGTGTAATTAATTCAGTGGTATTGTGTGGAACAAGTTGCTGACTTCTGAGCCACCACTTCTGTGGTGCCCAAATCCTGGCATTGATTGCACAACTTCAGTTTTAAAACTTTCAACAAATACAATTATATTTAGGGATGGTTGTAATTCTGATCTGATTTGAATTTACAGGACTGACACCCCTCTAATAGCTAATGATCTAAAAATATAATTGTGAATTTAACATGAAATTCCTTTATATTTTTGTATTTGCTGCATCTTTTAGAGAATCTCACATATTTGTTTCCATTTTATTACTCTTTCAACTGACCAGGAGATAAAATGGATTCATGATTCCAGCAGTCATAGAATCACAGAATATGCTGAGCTGGAGTCCAGCTCCTGGCCCTGAACAGGACACCCCAAGAGTCACACCACGTGCCAGAGAGCTCTGTCCAAATGCTTCCTGAACTCAGACAGGCTTGGTGCTGTGATCACTTCCCTGGGGAGCCTTCTTCTTCTTCCAATTATTTTAAAGGCGTTAAGAGCAATCAATCTTTACATACTCACAGATCTATCAAGCAAGCAATAAAGATGATTAACAGTAATACCACAAAAATTCATCAGAAGCCTATTCTGAAATGTGTATCATCTTGCATTCAATACTGATCAATTAATAATTTGTAAGTAGCCTGATATTTATTTATTATAACCTTTACACCAAATCTGATTTTCAATAGCATTTAATTAACCTGTGCAATGACTGCAGTTGTGTACATAGATTAAAAATTTGTAAAAGTAATGGTCAGTTAGGCAGCAACCAGTACAATTTGTACATACAGTGACATTAATTATGCTTTCAAATTAGGCACTTCATTGCTCTGGATGTTGTAGGATTCTGGCCTTATAAGTGTATCCCCTTCAATTTTTCACAAATATTTCGAAGTAATATCCTTACACAGTGCAACTCATTCTTAGTCCAAAGAGATCTTACTAAAATACAAAAATAAACAGTGCATTTATCCAATGTCAATATTCTTTCTAATAATTTTTTCAGTAAGAAAATAAAAATCGAGGTAAGGGGTTTCCACAGACAGTTTTAAGCATTTATTTGGAAAGAATCTTCTTTTGGCTCAATAAAAAAAATGCTGTAGCAGTAAGGAAGACCATCTATATGCAATTTCACACACAAAAAGAAGAGCTAACTGAAATGTTGAGATTGTCTTTTTTACCAGCAATGTCCACTGCAGTCACTCCTTCAAGAGCATCACAATTTTAGTTTTCCCTTCACACTTGTCTCCTGAATGTGGCTGTTGTCCTCTCACAGCCTGTGACACCTTCTTGGGCTACCACCAAAGAGGTAAACAGGAAATTTGTGTAGCACAAAATAACACTAACTCAGCTAGAGGAGATTCCACTCGTTCAGCTAAATTTTTTAAGGCAAAAAACCCATTCTGGGTTCTGCATTTATGAATCCTCTGTCACCAGGCTTTGATCCTCACTGTGGGACAATGTCAGGAGCAAAAATGAAAGGTAATGTGCAATTCTCTTTGAGTGCCTTTAGCAACAGAGGGTGGTACCCAAACAAACTCTCTTTTCTTGCTTTCTTCTGTCCTTTGAAGGGTAAATTAATCTAGGTAAAAGTCTGTTCTCTCGGTGTAAAATGAGTATTTGCTGGTTTTCATCTGACTCAGAACTGTACAAAGATAGGAGTGGTTATTTTCTCTTTTAATGGGCAAGAGAATTTCTCAAATGCTCTTCTGGAACATCTCCAAATTTTCCCAGTTCATCCTCAAATGAATAACCATTCCCACTATTTCCTACACCAAAAAATTCTGTTCATGAGAGAAAAATATAAAAATGTCAGTGTGTTAAAGTTAAAGAACTGCAAGGAGATACATTTTTTGATGGAATGAACAAACTTGAAAAGACATTCAGTACTAAAAAGTTTCTCGTTTGAGTCTTCCCCAGGAGGTCACAGGTTTTCAGTGTCTGGGATTTTCACAATTACCACGTAGTGGCTATCTTTTCAGACTAGGAGAGAAGGAAATATTTGTCATTAACTCTGTTCCCTGTATCATTTAGATACATGTGATCCCTTGATCCCTGCCCTGCACCATACCACACTACTGCAGTAAAAAACCCACAGCCCCTTGCCACTTTTCCTTGGTATTCCCAGTTGTTATTTTTGAAGGCACAATATTTTATACTGCAGTAGAAGAGTCTCTGCCATGAAAGCATTCTTTAAGTGCCATACAATGACAGAAATTAAAGAAAATACCGGTATATAGAATTACATACTTCACATTTCAAAATAACTTCAGACTCTCAGGGGAAAAAAAAGCCATTTGAACACCACCTTCATTTTGCCTGGCAGCTTGTTATATGAAATATGGACAGGTAATCACATGGAATTTAGGACTTCGCAAAATGCAGCCTGCTGCTTTAGGACTAAAATAGTAAAATAAAATAAAATAAAATAAAATAAAATAAAATAAAATAAAATAAAAATCACTAGGTTGGGCTGAGAAGAAAATCTAGTGAGTCTAAAGGGATTTTAAGTTGGAGTGGCTTCTCTTCCTCTGCTCTAGCACATCTGAAACATGTTGAAGTAGGTTGACCCCAGCCAGCAGTGAAGCCCCCACCCCACTGCCGACTCACAGCCGCCCAGTGGGATGGGGCAGAGAACAGCATGGACAAAGGTGAGAAAAACTTCATGAGCTGAGAGAAAGACACTACTAAGTGGAAAAATCCCAACACAAAATCAAGAGATGCAAAAGCAATCCCTCCCCATCTCCTACCAGCAGGCTGATGCCCAGCCCGTGTCATCAACAGCTTGAGAAGGTGGCATTTTCATGTTTCCCATATTAACATGAGGAAAACTACTTTTGCCAAGTTAGTTCTTATTCCTTATATCCTTGTACCAATTAAAGCTGCTTCTGCCTGATGTGATCAAGTAAACATTTTTACATTTTTATTGATGTTATTCACACATTCCAGTATTTCTGTTAACCTTCATTTTTACTTCCATTACCTGTAAGAGCAACCTGACCATGCTTATTTTCTCAAAAAGAGGGACCAGAATAACAGTGAGTGTAACGGCTGGACGTGATGACCTTTTCCAACATAAATGGTTCCATGATCCTACAACACAATGGAAGCTTGCCTTGCTAAACGCAAACTCTGTCCACAGTGTAACTGCAGCAGCAATTCTGCAGTGATACAGTTCATACAACACACACAGTTATGGCCAGCTCAAAATGAAGTATTTTTATAAGAACAGCCGTAGAGGAGTTGTCTCTGGAAAACAAAAGATTTGATATAAAGAAAAAATGATGTCGAATCCTACAGAAGAAAAACATAGGAGCACATGGTTCTTTTTTCTTGAGAATAAGAATCAAAAGGGGGTTAGGAGAGTAAAAACATTTTAATTTATCAGTGAGAAATAAGTGAACTCTGATGGGTTTTCTTTGAATTTTAGTTTTTTCAAAATCGTTAAACAAGTTGAGATATAATGAAAAGTTAGTTTATCAGAAATGTGTAGAAAAACTTGAAAATATAGTCCTGGACATATAAATCCTCGGTATTATGGATTAGTTTTGATTTACAGGATATGCATAGAGAATGCTGCTGTTGGAGTCAGACACTTTTCTCTGTTCACGAAACCTACTTTGAATTTCTGTTGTTACTGCTGAAAGACAGAGTTTCTCTCTTCGTGGGTTCACTGACTGATTTAATATATCTTCTGTCATGCTGCTGCTGTGGATTTCATCTCTTAGGGGAAAAAAAAGGTAGAGAAAAAAGTATTAAACTGCACAGCAATCTATAAAACTATTGGCATTTCAAGCATTGTCAGCGTGTCTCTGATTAAAGGCAAATAGTGCATACATGCTGATGTTTTCTCTCTGTTTTCTGAAGGACATAATGTCTGGCTTCATTATAATAATACTAATCTGAGCCTCTGTAACAATATCCTATTTTTGTTTGATGATATTGTGGCCCTAAGATCATTCCTCATGTTGGGAAAGCTTTAAAGCAGACAGCACTTCCCATACCTATCCAACAGTCCACTATTGAATGACTGTGATTCATTAGCGAGATGGGAAGAAAGTTCCTCGAGATCAGCCCTGAAAGCAATCTGTCATTAGAGCGGCACATTAGCTTTCTTCAGATTCATTTGTGAGATTCTTTGCAGGAAATAGTGCCTAATAAAGTAAGGAAATGACAGGAGAATATTGAAGACCTATTAAAGCATTAAACCCCATTCTTTCCCAAACACAATAAAGGCCAGCCAGACAACCATCGGTAATGTCGCATTAATTTTCTAAGAAATAGTGAAAAGTTTGTTTTTTCCTAACACCGGGGCTTTAGAACACGAGCCAGTGCAACGCTTTCAGCTGTCGTTCTCTTTGCCCAGCTGGTGTGGCTGCTGCAGTCTGGAGACCCTTCCAGGCCAGAATCCCCCACTCCCAAAAACAGAGCCTGAGAAGGCAGGGGTTGTGCCCTTCTCTGAAATCAAACCACTCGCTCGCGCTTTTTAAAATCTCGCAAAGCCCTTTGGGGTCTGAATAAACAGCTTAATTTCATGTTGATAAAACCTTCTGTGAACTTGAAATATCGTTTGCTTTGTACAAACATTAGTCTTCAGAGTTTATACTTTTTACTCAAACTTCCTTAAACTATATTAGAAAAGTGAGTATGATGCAATCTTGTGGACAAGGAGATAGAACTGGAAGCTTTTATTTAAAAAGAAAAACAGAAAAAGCAAAGAAAGAGAAACTGGATGGGAAAATATTCCAAAGAAAGTATGAGGCCTTTGTTCTCTTGTGATTTTTACCAGTTGATAATCTCAAACCATTCTCCATTCTTGTCTTCTGGCAACCCATCCTATCATCAATTTCACAATTTTTTTTCTTGCCAGGAGTATTTTTGTATTAAAAAGCAAGAATTCACTTCATGTTTTGACTTGGCATGTGAATTGCTTGAGAAAATAAAACAGAAAAGGTAAAACTGTGTTTTGTGCAAAATATGTTCTGCAGTGAACACATTCTGAGTCCTTCTTCTAAGGATTAATTTATATATATGTATGTGTGTGTACGTGTGTGTGTATACGTTTTTTTCCTCCAGCACTAGTATGTTAATACCAGAATACCCTTTTCTAAGAACTAGAGCCCAGGATACTTTCCAATGTGTAGGAAGTTGCCTGTGGAGCAGTTACAGTCCCACATATGATTTACTGTCCTCTAAGGCAGCAACAGGAGAAGCTCGCTTCTTATTAATTTTAAATACTAGAGGAACGCTGGCTTGGAGATCGATCTCCCAGCTGGTCTGCTTTATGGGCAAGACAGCAGAAATTATGGCGACTCACTTGGGCATCTCCCAGGGAATACTGGAGGGAGTCACGCTCTCCTGGCTTGCCATGTGTTTCTCTGGACGCTCCAAGGGCTCGGCAGCCTGCGCGAGCCCTTTCCTTCCCCGAGAGCCGCTCCTCGCACTCACAGGCAAAGGCCAAGTACATGTGCAGTGCTGCACAGGGAATTTATGGAGTCTTTTTCAGCAAGTAGCTAAATTAGCCTCTTCACCTCTCACAGACCTGTGTAGTGCATCTTTTCTAAACAGGTAAAATCCCTTATATCAACAATGCTCCTCAGGGAGCATCTTTGCCCTGGTACTCTTTCACATCATTTCATCTTCGGGGCTGAAAGGCCACGCAGTAATTAAACTCAGAGAGTAACCTTAGCAGGGAAAGGCTCTGGGACATTTTCATATTTTTAAGTTCTAGATATGTAAAAGAGGCATTTTTACATGGTAGTCTGCTCCTAAAACTAACATTTATCCGTAAGCGATACACGGACTGAGTTTCTGAGAAACTGCTTTTATGCTGGATTCCAATAAGTGTCAATATATGATTTAGAATTGTTTTATAGCGAGATACCGTGTCTAACTCTCCCAACTCCTAAGAAAATATCGCCATCTCTTGCTCCGTGCAGGAAATGCAGCTGCTTCCTCCAGGTCCTCTTCGATTTTCCTTGCCCTCTTCGTAGCCCTGCTGTTACAACACTCAATTGTTTCAAAATGTTGAAACAAGCCTAATGCTCTTATTTTGCAATGATGGGGTTGGTTAAAGATTAATGGGAATTATGTCATTGAGCGTAGGGTGATTTCTTAAATTTTTAGAGGTTCAGTGTTGGGGTGGCTGCTGAGAAAAATAAAAGTGCATTCAGTGCTGTCACTGTTACTTTAAAATCCTTGGCTTTTACCTTGATGCTGTGGCCTGAGGTGACTGTTGTGGAAACTGTTTAGGATTTGTAATAGGGAAAAACATGGAAAAAATGATAGTCTTATTCCAGTCTTATTCCAGCATGTGCTCCTTCTAAATTTCTAGTATGTACTATCTAAGAAAGGCTTTTATATTTTTACAGTTTGTTTTTTTCTTTTTCTTCACACAGATACCTAGGATAACAATTTAATCTTGTGATGGCCCCAAAAAAATAGCCAAAGCAAAAAATTCCACACTGAACAAAAATTCTTCAAATCCAAATAAGATTTAC
Organism: Callaeas wilsoni; assembly: GCA_013398955.1. NCBI lineage: Eukaryota > Metazoa > Chordata > Aves > Passeriformes > Callaeidae > Callaeas > Callaeas wilsoni. Next base: position 33,666 of record VWPU01008986.1, read on the forward strand.
AGTCTTCTGCTTTATTCCCGATTTGTTCCTATTAGCTTGAACATTTCCAATTTCTCAGGTGAAGTATCCTCATTTTATGAATAAAAGTCACACACAAGAATTACATCTCGTATAGAGGGATAGAGAAACTTCGTTGCATTTAGGAAAGCTGTGGGTCTTTCAAACTCAATGGCCTGTATTTGAAACTGCTTTTGAATTCTTGCAGACATACATCTTATGGGACAAGAGAGGGAGCAAACTAGTGTTTACCAGAGGAAGGAAAAATCTGTGATCAGTGCAATTTAACCTGTTCTCTTAAAAGTACTTCTAGCTTTTATTTCAGTTCTGACTTCATGAATAAACATCTCGTGCTTTAACTACCCCATCCTCATTCTTGCCCTTCCTGTTCTTTCTCAGTCTTCTCATAGCTCCCAATTCCAAACCACACCTTATTTCACTCTCACCAGTTTTGATCTATGACTTCTTGAAAAACTTCTTGAAGTTACAAATAGTTCAACATTGATGCCCACTTGGCCTTATTGTGTTTTGTCCATAATATATTATTTCCAAAAAGGACAAGCCTTGCTCACATATGTGGGCAGCACAGTCTCATCACAGTGTGCACAAGACTTTGATTTCCAAAGGCCAAATTTATGGATGCTCATCTACAACCAGCAAAAACAGGCTTCCTGTTGTGGTTTGTCCATTGGGCTCTGAATTCCTGCACTACCGATAGAGGCCATGTAGGAATGTTGGCCTGATTAGGTTAAAGTTAGGGTTTGTGTATATTGTAGTGCCTGTTGAGGTACCATGATAATATGTAACCAATATGTATCTGACTTGTAAGTATTTTACATACCTTTCTTTCTTGTGCTAAGTCTATGGATCACAGATGCGAATGTGGAGTTCCAGACTTCTTACAAATAATATTCTAATTGGTTTTCTGTATTGTCGGGATTTTTTGTCTTCTGTTTGCTCCTTCAGCTCCTTATTTAATTTTTTTCTTCCTCAAAAGTAGAACATCTGCTCACAGAAACTCTGGCTGCAGCTGTACTTGCCTCCTACTACTGCAAGTAACTATGAATATACAGCTGCCACCAAATCCTTCTTTGTTACCTTTGTAGTGGGTTAGACACAAAACATTGCTAGGGTATCGGCAAAAATGAACTTTTATTGTGTAAAAATCAGTATGAGTCTTACTTTTTGAAGCCACTCTAATAATTTTGAACATTTATCCCAACTTCACGTTCTCCATAATCCTTTCTGAACTTTTAAGATGTGGTTTTGTCTGTACCTTTTTTACTCAGTCTCTATCCTGATTCTGAGAGAGAGGCACAAGCAATATGACAGGATTATTCTGTATGTACATTATGAAATCTGTGTCTATTGTAGCCGCCTCTCTGACGTATTTTCCTTCAATTTTTTTTTTTTTGGCTGTACCTCTACTCTGTAGATATCCCTGCCTTCTCTCTTATTGATGCTATGGGGATTATACATACATTTTTTAAAAGGCTGCTTTTATACTGCCTGCTGTGCACAGTTTCCCACCATGGCCTGGACAGTTTTGTTCATTTGCAGAAGAACAACTGTGAAACAAATGCCTATTCTACAGCCAGGGTGAATCAGAAGCAGACATGGAATGTAAGATAGCATATCTGAGTCGTGATGGACATCAGTGACAAGTGGTGTCCCCCAGGGGTCCGTACTGGGATGTGTCTATGGCTGTGCATGATGGATGGATGAGGTGTTATTTAATACCTTCATCGAGGACATAGATGAAGGGATTGAGTCTCCCTCAGCAAATCTGCATGTGACACCAAGCTGAGTGGTGCAGCTGCCACTCCTGAAGGACAGGATGCCAGCCAGAGGGATCTGGACAAGCTCAAAAAGCAGGCCCATGGCAACCTCATGTGGTTTAACAAGATCGAGTGCTGGTGCTGCATCTGGGTCAGGGAAGCCCCCACTATCAGTCCGGGCTGGGGATGAACAGATCCAGAGCAGCCCTGGGGAGAAGGACTTGGGGGTGCTGGTGGGTGAGAGGCTGGACATGAGCCAGCGATGTGCACCTGGAGCCCAGAAAGCCAATCCCATCCTGGGCTGCCTCCAAAGCAGCGTGAGAGCTGGTGAGGGAGGGGATTCTGCCCCTCTGCTCTGCTCTGCTCTGGTGAGACCCCACTGGAGCGCTGCATCCAGCTCTGGGGTCCCAGCACAGGAAGGACACAGACCTGCTGGAGCGAGTCCGGAGGAGACCACCAAGATTAGAGGGATGGAGCACCTCTAGTACAAGGAAAGGCTGAGGGAACTGGGATTGTTCAGCCTGGAAAAGAGAGGGCTTTGGGGTCACCTAATTGCAGCCTTCCAGTACTTGAAGGGAGCCTGCAAGAAAGATGGACAGGGACTTTTTACAAGGGGGAATGGACTCAAATTGAAAGAGGGTAGGTTTACATTTGATCTTATTAAGAAATTCTTCCCTGTGAGGGTGGAGAGGCCCTGGCACAGGCTGCCCAGAGAAACTGTGGCTGCCCCATCCCTGGAAGTGTCCAAGGCCAGGCTGGATGGGGCTCTGAGCAACCTGGTCTAGGTGGGAGGTGTCACTGCCCATGGCAGGGGAGGTGGAACTGGATGATCTTTAAGGTCTCTTCCAATCCAGGCCATTCTGTGATTCTATGACTTGTACCATAGCTGAGTAGAAGTCGGTATTCTGACAGATTTCTGCTTTTATCAGATTATAAATAGGTTTTCTCAGAATATATGTGTTGATGTTTCATAAGCATTAAAAATTCTTTGTAGTAATTATTTTTCTCTTTTTAGTAACTATTTTTCTTGCTTAGATGATATGAAATGAAGATTTGCCTTATTCATAACTGAATTTTAACATTTACTTTAGAAGATTTATTTTTCTACAGTGAAGAAGGCCATTTTCTTTGGGCCAAAGTGTAAGATTTATTTTTCTTCCACTCATCAGCAAAGTTGCATCATTTATTTAAAGTTTTTTCACTCATGACTGCAATTGTCTTAGAAGTGACACACAAAGAATATTACTATTGACTTATTAATTTAATATAGATACTGTTCATGACTTAACCTTTCAGTTCTCAAAAGCTTGCAAGGTTTTAGTCCAGTAACTAGTCAGTAATTTCACAAAAAATTAGGAGCTCAGCCATACAGAGGATGATATAGATACTTAGATAAATCAGATTCAGGGACTTATGCTCAAAATGCAGTTAGGCCTAGAAAGCTCAAAAAACAACAATTACGATCTGTTTTTCCACTATGACTCACCATCGTTTCTGCAGGAAGGCAAACAGAGCATTTTCCTGACAGAAGATTTCAGATCAGACACGGTGTGGCAACAACATTTTTGGCCATTCTCCAACCCTTGCTTCTGCTGGCTTAATGCTGCTGAGGTCACCAAGGAAGCTGATTGAGGAAAATGACCCAACCTAAAATATGTAAATCCAAACCAAAACAAAAACCATGCACACAGGCTAAAAAACCTCAAGCCAGCAAACCTCCCATGACAGGAGCATTTCACTGTTGTAGTTTAGAGAATAGTCCTACAACAGCTGGACCATAAAAAACGGTCAGAAGTTGGTGGTGGCAGAGCAGTGGGGGAACAACCTCAACTATATCCTTAAGCTTTGATCCTGCTCATATTCTGTGAACTTCTTTTTGCCTTGATGTGTAGGTGGATCCCATGCCTGAAACAAATGTTAAAGTATTGCAGGGGAGGGCTATTTTAAGTGACTTTATAAAAAAGAAAATTCAGCAACTTAACAAAGAAAACGACAAAAAAGTCAAATGACTCCAGAATCCTTGGAAGTCAGAGGTGCAGCAGCTAGAACAATGCATTAATGCTCCATACAGGAAGGTCTGAATTATTTTAAGAGCACTGTATTTGCATTTTAGAAATAGCAGAATGAACTAATTATGAAATGTATGCATCAAAGATTTCAATTTCAGGCTTGACTTTACTTTGGAGATTAATTTTTTACTTTATCATTTTTACAGGCAGTTCAATGGACAGCCTTATTTGAATGTTACTCATTGTTCAGTGATGTATGAAGTGTATTTAATCAATGTGAAGAAAGTAATATTAAACTATTATCAGAAGCATCAAATGTTCCAAAAGATCTCAAAAGGAAGGTCAAAAGGTAACATTTCTGCTAACAATATGAGAAACAATATATTTAACTTATTCATTACATACAAGTTTTTCATGGCATATACATTATCCTTTTTCACATAAAATTACAATGTAAAATGTGGAGGGTTATCCCCTTGATTAAAAATATCATATGTAGAATTGATCAAATAAGCTTTCAGTGTTTAGTAAAAGATATTAAAATAACTGCTTTAGAGTTGATGTGCATTTTAAATGGCTTGCTGCAAAAACCTTTGACAGAACAGTTCTTGTGCTCATCATTAAATCATTTGTTAGGTACCCCAGGAAAAGGTAATTGCCAACCAGGACAGTCATTTCAATAATTGCCATGTTTCTACAAGGATTGCAAACACTCTGCGTTGAGACCCAAACCCAGCCTGAATAAAGCCACCTGGTGAGACGTGAGAAATTGTTTGTCCAAAAGCTGTGAATGACAAAAACATTCCTTTTTGAGCCAGCAGTTCCAACCCCATTGGCCAGCATTGCTTCAGATGGGATTTCAATCCCTGCCCAACCCTCTACAAGCATTTCCACAATGGGTGCCACAGGTAAAATCTGGTACAAATAAAGGCAGAGCTCCCTCAATGCCGCTGCAGGCTCCTCCTCAGTGGGTTAGCTTAGTGGGGAAGGCACGCCAAGCCAGCTGGAAAAGGAACCAGAGCTGTGCCTTAAACCTGGACTGGAAACATTTACTTTCTGTATTCCCTGCCTCACACTCATGGATCATGTAAACAATAATGGGGTAAGAAATACTGAAAAAAATGATTCCTCCCAAGTCTATATGGTTTCCACTTTCTATGTCAAGGAAGACTTCAGCTCTAGCTCAGAAGTCCAGAAGTCCCTTCTGAAATGAGCAGAAGGGATTTGAAGGAAGAGATCAAGTGAATGCAAACCACTGACATGGTAAGATATGCTCAAAGGGTAATTTTCAATGTCTGTTTGAATTAAGGAATGAATTCATTGCATAGTGAAACAGTGTTGACTTGCACTGTGGTTTCGGAGTAAGCTACTGATTAAATTATGGATAACTGATTTTTTTTCCTACTTTAAGATGTACTCAAAGTTAACTGTGTTCAAAGAAATAAATGCTATACCACTACTAAAATGAATTACTGTGTCCTTACTCTCTTTTTACCACACTTGTGATATCTCTTTCAGTAATAGCTGGTAGTTTTGCTTTTGTCTCTTCCTCCATGACATCAGCCTTGCATTTGCAGAGGCATAAAGCAATAAGACTTCTTGACTGGGGACTTCTCTAGTGAATGGGCTATTAAGAATGAGCAGTACTTCGAGTGTCTAGTAAAAGTGCTTTCAGTGAAAGAGCAAAACATTACTGTAATTTGATAGATTTGCTTCAACAAACCCTCTCAGTTTCTGCTTTGTCTTATCAGCATCTTGCAGAGATGTGTATATTTAAAGTTAACCTCACACAAGTATATTGTAAATGTTTATAGAGAGCAACAGCATGCCCTGTGCAAGAACACACAAAGGAAAATATTTCCAGCTTCTCAATCTTGAAAGCAATGAACATGCAAGACCATCTGAAGTTTCAAAATAAGTATTCCACAGGACCTGTTACATCTTGTGCGTGACCTTCATTCTGCAAACACAGCAAACGCCTTTTAAACATCGCTACCATTATGATGGTTCCCTTGGCTTGCAGAAATCAAGCATAACTAAGTCTTTTCAGGAGTAGGATTTTACTGTCTTGCAGAATACTTTGCCTTCTAATTTTATGGTCAGAGGTGACTGTAGAACATCCCTGGTGGAAAGTAATATTAGAAATGCGCCCGGCAATTTGAAACAGTTTTTGGTGTGACTGGCATTGTCTCTCTTCTTCAATGCCTGTTGAGAACACATAAATTAATACTGTCCCCTTTTTTCCCCCTCATGTAATTTTTTAATCTCTGTTTCAATAGATGTATTGGAAAGTGAAGGCTACTAAAACTACACAGCCTGACAGATAAGAGTCACTTACTGAAGCAGACAACTTTTGCTTCAATTCCTGATTAATTATTTTCTTGAGCAAGATTAATCTATCAATCTTAGGTTTAATACAGTTCTAAAGTTTTATAATTTAAAGTCCATTTATGTCACTCTAAACCACTCCAAGTTGTAATTACCGGTTATCAATTGCAACAAGTGTGTTCATGTGATTAGGAACGGAGCTATATTCTTCAAAGGCAATAAAACCATTGTTGATGTAATTTAAGATTATTGGGTATATTAAAGAAGCCCAACGCCTAAAGCTGTTAAATGCAAATAAGCACTACAGAGAGGAAAGGATATCTGTGGGCCAAGCTGAGCCTGTGCCAAGAAAGTGCCTCTTTTTGTTGACTTTATGTGATTTACAGGTGAACACTGATGAAATAAGCAATGGAAAAAAGCTTCTCCAAAAAGCTAAACTCTCAGTACCGTGCTGGCATGGAAATAGCAGCCTCGGAAGCTTGGTGTTTCAGCATTAAAGGTCAACAGAACAAATATTAAAGTTTCATTGTATTTCCTGTGATTATTCATAACCAAAGAATACTTTCATTTATTCCTTTTCAAATGGCAATCTTCACACCGTATGTCTGCACAGCAAATTAAACCTACTCTGCATTGTTAGATTCGGCATAAATGAAACAAACTACCATCAATGCTACTTCTTGCCATGCACTTACTAGATTAAATTCTCCATTTGGAAGTATGGACAGCATGTACCTTACCTTGTCCCACAAGGGATTTTCTGCTTTGGAATCTGTCTGCTGTCTGGGTTTCATTGTCCCTTCATGCTTGTCCCCTCACAGCCATGTGAAAATTTAGTTAAGTCCTAGGAAATTACAATGGAAGACAATTATTAAGGAGATAAAGTAAAATTTCTTCCATTCTTTCACCAGACGCATTGTGAAACTACAGGTGTGGATGTTGAAGATCAAAGGCTGAAACTTGAAATCTGCATTATGTGCTGGAGGAGATGTTCAGGTGCAGTTTCCACAGGTGGAGAACATAACCTGAGGTGTATCCACACCTCAATTCTGCAGCTGATCACACGCACTTGAACTTCCAGGAACACCCGTCACATTTTGATCCAGGTCTACCGTTCAAGCTTTGATCTTTGAGCTTCACTTTAAACAGCTACTTGATTTTACAGCCCACTGAGATGGGAAAATACTCAACATACTAAAATAAATGNTGAGATGGGAAAACATACTAAAATACTCATACTCAACATACTAAAATAAATGTTCCTGTGTTGCATAGCAAATGTTAAAATAAGTGTTACGTTACACAGATTAGAATCTATAGTAAAGAAAATGTTCAGCTGGTATCTATCATCAGTTAGAAGCACCACCAATCACAACTTGAAAATACCGTCATGTACTTCAACCACAGAACTTATTTAAAAGAGCCGCCCACTTTCTCAGATGCACAAATGTAGAACTGATCCCTTCATGAAAGCCTACCAAATTTCAGGCATGTGCCTAAATTTATATTTGATTTATTACTTAAATGACTTAATGGATTTTTCCACCAGCGGTCTTACAATTTCAGCTTTACTGTCCACTTACACACAGATTCAGCAGATTAAACTTTCATTTCAGAGTCTTTACTATACAGATCTCAGGTTAATAAAAGCTCATCGAATGCTAGATGTACCTCTACAACTCATCCTGGATCACCTTGAAATCCTGAAATCAGAGCTGGAGTTGAAGCATATTTTTCTTTGAGATATATGTTTCTTATTAATAAGGGTTCATTGTCTTCCAGAAGTTTTTCTGAAATTCTACAGGTTTGAAGAGTCTCAATTTCTTCTCAGAAATATAATTTAAATATTAAAGAGTTTCAGTTAAATCCTCGGAAATTATAAGGTCTTCAAATCAGAATATATTTTAACTGTAATACCAGACAATTTTTTAAAGAAAGTGTTAGAAATATGTAGAGGAATAAACAGAGTGGTAGTCAAATTATTAGGATAATTTAACATCTCATGTTTCAAAAAACATCCAAACTGTGCTAGGGGATCTTAATTGAAATACATCAATTGAAATACTCTCTGCGAGTGAATACCAAAGAAAAACTAAAGATGATCCATAGACTTGCTGTAGCATTTACATAGGATGGAGGGGACAAGAAATGTTCTCAGAACCCCACAAAAGAACCCTGCAGCAGTGCAGATCAAACAGAGTAGCTCTCAGATGCTGCACTCTGCTAAGGAGCAGCTACAGCTTTTGTGCAGCTTACAAAAAGAAGTGAACTTTGCTGGATGTATTTTATTTCTTTAGTTTTGCCTTAGCAAATATGAGATTTCATTTTGCTTTGTTTTCTGTTTTTTAACTTCACACTTGGCTGTAGGTCAGAGTAACACAACTAGGACAACTTTACTTCTAGAGGAGTAAAAGAAATCTGTTGTGGAAGCAGAAAGAAATAATTGGAAAAATATGGATTTAGTTATCCTATTAATTTTTAATTGAACGTGGTCAGATATCTTGCAAAATTCAAATTAAGAGATTTGCTACTTTGGCAAGAAATTAAATTCAACAATTGAAATAAATATGAAATCTAACCCTCAGAAAGAATCACTCAAGTGGTAAAAAAGAATACTAACCGTACTAAAGAATTAAATAAATTTGCATGTGACTTAGTTCAGTTCCCTTCAGCAGTTTAAATATTACTAACATTAGAACCAAATAAACATAAATTATGTAAAAATAAAGTTTTGCAGTAACCATGAAAAATCTGTCTACAGAAGGACAATTGAAATATAGGCCTTTAGGGGGTTTTTGTGTACACTGGATATATTCAACCCTGTTTAAGCTATCTGGTGGTTCTTGATAGCAATATACAGAGTGTACACTATCAGACTGCAGGCTCTAGTCTGAGGGACAAGAATCTGATCCACCTGAGGCTGTGAATACCGACCTTTATTGTGTGGATTTGGGGCTTCAGTTCATCGATTTGGCACTTGACTTTTAAAGAATAATCCTTTGAAATCAATGAAAATTAGATACAGAAGCATCTTTTAAAAAAAACAGCAGCATCCAGTCCATGATCCTGCATGCAGCATCCTGCTGAGCATCTTAGTTTGGATGCAGATGGCCAAGATGAGGCCCCAGATCACCAACTGCAGTATTAAATAATTTTCTCTTTCTCTCTAGAGAGGAGTCCATTCATGGAAGTGTGAGTTAGGAAGTTGTTTGAAACACTCATTGAAGTTTTCCTACAATCTGTTCCTGCCTGTGCTGTTGCCAGTCCCTGGTATGACAACCTGCTGACATATAACTCTCTGTAATTCATTCCTATGTCCCTTGCACACCTTTCCTACAGTAGCTGGAGGCTACAGCTTTTGGTCTAGGAATACTTGAGAATTCTGGTGGCAAAGTGCAGAGGAAGGAGGTGTTTCTATGGGACACAGTTGTTTGGGTAGAGAAGCAGTGACTGTCTCAGGTGACAGAAATGAAAGGCCTTGCCTGCCCTCTGTCAGGGGATTTTAATGTATGTACTTCAGCTTCCAATACACCAAAGCACAAAGAGAGAGGCTTTAAAGAGTTGGGTTGCTGGAGACTGCCCCAGCTGTGATGTTGGAGATGTTTCCTATAGGAAGCAACAGTCACAAACATGGTTAGAAGACAGTCCTGTGATTATTGTATCAAACATAATGTGGAAAATAAGTGACATTTGTCTTCACATCCCTGAAAGGAGAATGCAAGGGTCTCTGACCCAGCTGTTTCATTTCAGGAAACTAGCAAGAACTGCAGCAGGATTAAACAGCTGCCTCCTCTGCTCAGACAAAAAGAAGACTAATCCATGTATCATTTCCTGACAGTCTTAGAGAAATCCAAAGGTCCAAATGACAGCACAGTGAAACTCAGATGTTTAAATGAACCTTGCAAGCTATTTGAACCATCTGAAGCTATTACAACCATTTTTAGTTTATGCTCATCTGATTGCTAAATGTTTGCATGTATTTTTGTGTAGAAGATGTAGGAAAGTACCTAATACAACACTTCGCTTTTATATCATAACGAATAAAATTAGATCCAAACAATGCTCAAAGTCTGAACTAAATGAGAAAAAAATAGTTAAGTACTATTCTTATCCTGACTTATTTAACCTATTATAATTCATAGCAAATATTTATAATCTTAATCTTGATTTAAGTTGTTGATATCTGAATTTATAAGGTGTCCTAAAAAACTGGTGAGATATGACTATCTTATAGTCACAAGATAAGATAAATTTGTCACAGCTCATAATTAGAAAACAACATGGGTTTAAAATTATCCAAAGAGATAAAAGTGGGTTAGATAAAAATTACAATTATGATGGTTGTTATAACTTTCGCAATTAAAAAAAAAAATTAAATATACCCACCGAAAAGACCATGAAAATCTTAGTCTGATTTTGAGTCCTTTAAAGCACTATAACATCACATAACAGGTTCCACTCGTCTCTTGCATTAAAAACCAGAGTCTGATGGGGTGTGGCTCGATGCACAGAAATTCACACATCTCCATCAGTCACACTTTTATTCATCTCTAATTTCTTGAAAAGGGACAAGCTAATTACTTGTGCTAGTTCAGTATATTGAAACAAGACTGAAATTTGTAGTGAGAATTCACAGCAAGTGTTCAAAAGCATTGAAGTCACTGCTTGTCTTTGTATTTCTGTTGTTTCTGGAATTATTGCAAAATGCTATTTCCTGAGCTCAGAAGTTATGCTTTGCAGATGCTTTGTTCATAAGCCTGAACACTATTTCACAGTAATTTTCTTCCAGGTTTGAGCAGGTAATGTAAACAGCACTGAATTTGCAGTTATTTTTAAACTTGATATTGGAGTAAAAGATGTAAAAAAAGAGACAATACTTATTTCACTGTTAGAAAACTGTTGTAGTATAACCCTGTCGGTTTTAATTCCTTGAATTAAGTTATGCATCGCCCCCCTTTCTCCTGTCTCAGAGCACTGCCTGTAATGTATCAGCCACTCACTGATTTACGGACTTGGTCAATTGGAAATTAATCCTTGACCCAGACATTCGGCAGCCAAGAGGGAACTCCATGGTTCAGTGGAGTTCCTGCCAAGTTTTCTGTGCTATTATTGATGAACATATTAATTAATAATCATGAACATAGTAATGATTGTATACCAAAAGGTCTTTGCAGAAAACCCTGAGAGTGGCAAATTTCAACACCTGGTGAACTTTTACAGCCGATTTATAAACTTTGTGTGTTACAAATGAAATGCTGACATGTTTTAAACTATAACGAGTTAATGACTGAAACAGTAACTGTTTATATGAAAAATAATTTTCTATCATTACAGAATCTCTTATGTTTGCAGTGTCCCCTACCACGGAGGGTTTAGCAGCCCAGTTCCTTGCGGGCAGCACTAGATGGAGATAGTGACTCACACAAAGCCTCCTGACAGACGCTTCTCTCCCTGCTGAACCAGCCACTGCCAGAGAAAAAGGCTTCTTTTGGTGTGTTCAGTTTATTACAGATTGCAGCGTTACAGTTGTTTGGGTTGTTTTTTTTTTTTTTAGTAGTTATTGCAAAAAAAGTGAAATAAAATTACTCATGCTTTGAGTAGCTGACAGGTCTGTCTCCCTGAATCTCTTTCACGCACACGAATGTATATGCAAATCACAAAACTCCCGGCAAGCTATAAACAAAGTATCAGAATTTTATTTCCAGGTTTGGTATATGTGAAATTTATGTAGCAACAGGAACTCTGATCATGTTTTTATTTGACCCATGAGAAAAATCCCTACCGTTACTTTGTAATTGAGTGTTCTTTTGAAATTCCTGGAAAGAAACAAAACAAACAATCAAAGAAACAAAATCGATACATGCTAGCTTACTTTCCCCACACGGAGTCCATCTATTGATCTTACCGTGGTGTATTTAATTGTCCTTACCACAGAACAGCCTCCCAATTAGCAGCTGGACTGAGTTCTCACATGCCAGTCAGGAGCAGTGATGGGTACCACGCATCCCATCCCTTGCTTTTGATTTCCCGTGAGCTGGTTTTGGATAGATAAGGGATGCTGAAAAAGAAAAGTCGACAGGGAAAGAGAATTGCATGTAACTAAACAACTGCCAAGAGAGTACTGTGCAGATATTTTGGGTTAAAATTTCAGAAGTGGCTGGTGATTTAAGGAGGTATACGGCATCAGCGTGAGACAACGTGTAATTAGCAGAAAGTAACTACACAGTACAGCCTGCAAATCTGACATGTGTGTATTATAAAAAAGTTTAAAGTCAGGTGTATAGCGAGTCCTTTTATTTAGGCTGCTGTTTAAGACAAAAGCAGCTGGAGTTCTTGTGCTGGTGCACAATCTCCCAGTTGTCTGAAAGATGGGACCTCCTGGCAGTGACATTGTTTTGACTCAAAAATCATTTAAACACACTGAACTGGAGTGTGAGCTAATTTCCCAATGGCAATCAAACTTCAAATTCTGAATTTGGCTGAACCTAGCTGTAGCTGACTGCAGTCTCTGCAGCCACGTTGGAACAATGCATCCAAAATGAGCCTCTTGCAAACATCTGCTCCAGTTAGCTGAGCCCTGGTAGGCACTTGGCAAATTGCAGTAGCAGGCTGCTGATGTTGATCACAAACTGGCTGGAATTAATACAGCCTGGGCTGGTTTATTTGGATTTGTTTGCACTATTGCACCTTTCAAAGGGAAAAAGAGGAGAAGTATTAATACTGTAGAAAACTGCACTTCTACTGTGCTGGTGGAAGCTGTTCCTGACTTTTGTCCAGCAAGAGAAAGATGAATTGGCTTCACCCGAGAGCCTTTTGAGGTGCCCAGTTCTCTCTAAGAAGTAAACGTACTAAAATTTGCTGATTGACATGACAGAGAGCACATCCAAACTAAGAAAACACAGGATTGTTTCTCAAAGCAAGCAGGACTGTCCTCAGACATCATGATGCTGTGGTGTGCAGCTGCCCTACAGATTTTTTGTCTACTGAAAGGGGAAAAAAGAGCTGGGCAGGCTGCTTGAGGGTCAGAAAGTCAGGGGCTGAGGTTAGTCAATACACTTTGAGCTCCCTGATAACCATTCACCAAAATTAATATAATTTACAGCTAGAAGTAAGGAACTTCTATAATTTATATGGTCTCCAGCTGAATCCATCTATGTATTCATGGCTTAATCAGGATTGTGAGTTTTTCTGGCTATTTTGGAAATGAGAAGGCTCCTGTCAGTTTTAATGTATTTTTTTGTTCTTGTTGTCTTCAAGACATATTATCACTACTGACATCTAACCTGAAAAACAGATACCTAAGCACACCTAACTATGTGAAAGGGACCAAAGAAGACTTCTGAAGGTCCTACTCAGGCCATGGAGAATTTGGTTTTATAGTTTTGATGCATAAAGGGAAAAATCCAAAATATCCTTCAGAGTGTTTTGCTACCAGTTTATTTCAATATTCAGTTTCTGACAAATGAACAAGAACAACCACAAAATGATAGCTAGCTTCTTCTCTTAGTTCTATTTTTTTCAATGCTTCATTCATTTTTCATGTAATTAGACTACTTATTACTAAAAAAGTAGTTACAGACTGAGTAGTTTGGGAGAAACAAATGGATATTTATATTCAGCTATCCACTTATAAGTGGTTCCTTATAATCGAGCAACTACAGTGTATTTATAGTTCTCAGTAATTTTGCTTTACCGGAGTCCCTGTTAGAACAGGTAGTTTGTGCTTGTCTTTTATTTTTAAGCTTGTTTCTGAGTTCTGGCTCTTCCTGATGCACTCACAGTACCTTGCTTTGCTTCCTTTCCCAAGAGGAGAGGGTAATTACATGCAATCTATCTTCCTGCTAATAAAAAACCTCCACAAGCCATGCTGGGCACGTATGTTCACAACAACCGGAGGAAAGGGGGGATAAAAAACCATCCAAGATTCCATGACTGGATATGGAGAGTATCAGGGTAGCCACATGCCTTGGACTTGATTTTGCTGACAGTAGAATGAATTTCAGAGCATCGTTTTTCCCCTTGGTAATTTGAGCTTAAGCACCCTGGATAAGACGTAGATATGACTCTTTGGTACAATGAACTCTTAAAGCCAGCTATGAAATAACTACTTTTTAAAAAGCCCTGCTTTTTTTCCACATTTTCTGAGAAGGCTCCACTAACATAGGGTCAGTAACACGAATTTCTTCTTGTGTGGAGAGTCAAACATGAAATAAAGGATTAAATCTTAGGGTATAAAAATGGACCCTTTCATCTTCTATTAAAAAACCAACTATATTCTTTCTAGCACTGCAGTGAAGTGCAAGATGCAGGGCAGGATATCATTTGAATATGAGACTGTATATAATAATTACTTTGGGGAACCCAAAGCAGCCCAATCAGCACATCTTCAATAAACACATATGAAAGATTTAGCAGATTAGGACTTGTTATTGCCAAGGACTAATGCTTTTCTGCAGTTACTCAGTTTGCACATGGCAATACAATTTTCTTTGTCTTTAGATTCTTTGTGTTTAATACAGACTAAAGTTTTCAAACCTTGGTATTTAAAATTTCACTCTGAATTCTGTAAGAGAAGAACAATCAGATTTTTAAAGACTCTTTAGTGAGAAGCCTAGAAGGCAGCAGAACTGTAGGTACTCTGGAAAATCCAGTCCCTTTTTGTATTAGGCTTGAAAAGATAGACTACCTTAAGAAAACTAAGTTACATAAAACCAATTTGTTGAAATTATCTAGGTTATGTTTAATATTTATTGAAAAATAGCAATTTCATGAAATCTGATGGAAAATAATACTTGCCTTCCATTTGCAAGCCGTCGTATTTTCCACATATCTGGTGTTATGCTCTTTATAAATGCTTCTTCGAGTAAGGTAGTCTGGACTCTATGTGCATGATTAAAGGAGAAGGTGATGCCTTGTAGAGGCTGACCTGGAACAGAGGCTGGACAGAGTGAAAGGATAAAGGGCAGGGATTTATTGAAAGGCCTTCACAGGGTACACCTTGGGCAGTGCAGGAGTCTCGCAGAGACTACACCCAGGATGGACACAGTCACAGGTTTTTGGGACAGATATAAGATTTTGTCCATTTGCATATCAGAGGTTAATTGTCCAATTACAGCTTCAGGCAGTGCAGTCCCATTCTCTTAGTTTGCACCCCCCCGACTCACTTTTGTTTGCATTTCTCGGGGCCTGAAACAGTGAGGTGTCCTTGATTCTGAGGCCTAGAGAGGAATTGTTGTGTCTGACCAAAATGGGAAAAGCAGTTGCTAACACTGTATAGGGAGCTCAGAGTTACACACTGAAGAATTGCAGGATTACAGATATATGAAAATATAAAAGCTAAAATCCTAAGGCATCAGGTCAGGCAATGTGTAGGACAATAAGACAAGGATCTGCCTGTCCAAGAGACCAGCAGGGACAGAAACAGTCTAAGGGCTCACAGGAAACACATCAGAAGCAAGGATATAACAGCAGTGCCAACACTGGCAGCTATAAACATGAAGGGAAGATTGCAATCCTAAAAAATCCCCAGTCCTCCAGTTAGGGGTTAAATTCCCATCCATACAATGCCTGCAAACCTTCAAACAACACCAAAAGGCACTGTCCACATTCTCACCTGTGCTATCAGATACTCTACAAGACTCCTTCATCAGCCATATATTCCTACACAGTGTCCTTTACAGGATATGAATACAATCACTCACAAGCAAAACTGCAACTACCCTACATTTTCAGAAAGTAAATAATATATACCCTTATTGAAATATTTGCTGAGCTGAAACAACTGACAAAATTGCCCTTGATTTCAGTGCGGCCAGAATTTGAAACGTGGACTTCAACAACAAAAGAAAAAAAATTATAAAATATATTATTCTAGCTATAAGTAGAACCACTGCTCTGCGTTTAAAATAGTTGCAAAAAGACAGATGTAGTTCTGGGAATCTTTTAAGCTGTATTATAGACATTTTTTTAATATACTGGCATAGTAAATAAAAGGTATAAAAGCATGTGAATTACAATTGAGCCGTGTCCCTGATAAATCACATAAGCAACTACTGCTAGGTCCCTCTAAATAAAAAATAAAAAAAAAAAGTAAAGAGAAAAGAATTTTAACCTATACTGTTTATTATACTAATAGTCAAAGCTCTCCAATTCAGGCCTAATACATGGCTTTTAGAATTCATCCTCTCGGCTCAGGCTCAGACTGCATTGCTGAAACACTGCATTCCAGCCCCTGAAGATCTAATGCACTGATCTAATGCGCTGTGGCTGACCTATTACAGATGATCATAAATTACAGAAGTCCTCGTGTTGCTATAATTTTCTAGAGATTGCTTCTTAAAGGCAGTAGGTGCAAAAAAAAACAACAAAAAAACAAACCAAAGAAGTGTAAACTACCATTTCTTCTTTCTATGCTGGATATAGCTCAGTGAGAAAAACAAATTTGGAGCCATAACCACTGCAAACCATGTATTTACTCTCTTATTTGAAATTTACACCATGAGGAAGAAGAAGCAAGTTTAGTTCTTCAACATGAAATTACAAGAGGGAGTGGATTCTGTGCTGCCCACTCTTGGGGGATTTGGCAATTTTTCTGCAATATCTATATTCCAGTTACACAAATATGAAATGAGGAAAATTATTCCCTTCCTTCAGAAAGATGAGAACTTCATTATGGATTATGAGATACTACTGTATGACAGCAATGTCATGCAAATATGCAGTTTAGAAAAATAAAAAACCTACAAAATTTGTATTCTGAATTGTTCCTTACTTTATTTTGGTTGGGTAAATTATTTGCAGGTTTCCAATGTGTTTGAAAATTAATAGCGCTGTTCTTTTGTGTCATTTTGTGCAGTTCTAGAGAGCAAAGGAGCCTCGGGAATTAATTGCAGCCTTCTAATAAACACAATGATGTAATGACGTATTTAACATTACTGCTTTTTGTTTGATTTCAAATAAATTGCCAATTTTTTTTCTGCTGTGATACTAAAACAATTACCATTTTGAAAAAGGATAATTAATCTACAATTTTTTCACATTAGATCATATATCTCTAAAGAGTGCCCACAGATTTGATGGTCTTCAGCTGCTGTGTATTTATTTTTCATTTTTTCTGGTGATGTACCGCCCCATCAGTGCTGACATTTAAATGAGTGAGTATTCAACACAAATGTGATCGTTTGTGTAGCATCCAACGCGGCACCATACTGAGATGATTGCTTCTGGGAGCCATCCATGGGTTCCCGAATAGGGGGGAAAAGCCAGGCAAAATTTTATCAATTTACATTTTTCTGTGATTAATTTTTATGCAAATAAGGGCCCGACCGTGCTCCCATCTCACCTGAATCATGCGGATCATCAAAGACAAATTGAGCATCACTTATTTAAAAAATAGGCTTTAAACTACTCTACAGCTGTGTTGGAAAATGCTAAGAGCAGGGCATGAACTTTTCTAATGTAACAGGAATAGATAAGAAAATGCTTCTCTTTGCATTTTTGTCCACACTGTGATAAACATGAGTCTTAACAAAATCCTAAAAATTGTCTTTGTTTTATATTCCTTATGCCCTTGTAAACATTTGACTGTGAGAATGCTGCATGAGGGGATTCTTCCAATTTCGGAATAAAAACAAATGGACTTGCAAAAATACATCGCTTAGTGATGAAAAAAAATTATATTGGTTAGCATAGTCAAAGTACAGATTTTATTTATATTTTCAGATACAATTCAAGAAACCATCTGCAGTGGTACACTGCAGTGGTAAGGGCCTTACATAGACAATCTTCTAATGTTAAAGCTGTTGAGACACACAAATAGGTAAATTCTGTTTGCAAATGAACACGTTCTGCCTCATTGTACATATCTATCTATATGGATCTACAGAATAAAATTGCATAAAATTGGATGTTTAGACTTTGTTAAACAACAGGCTTTGAAAAGAAATTTAGGATGAGAAGGTCACACTGATGGGCAGTTTATAACTATTGACACTAATATTGAAACATGTAAGTGTGAAGAGCTATTCTTAATTACTTTTTAAAAAATTATGTTTCTCTTCTTTTAAGAAAGGGACAGAAGTGTTTCTTTATAGCATTAAGGAATAAAGCAATACTGTCAGCCACAACTGTAATTTTTACAGCTGAAAGATAGCTAGCACTCAGGAATATGAACACTTGTGCCTCTAATTTTCACTTGAAATTTGTATCCAGGTGTAAGAATGTGTTCTCATGAAAAGCAGTCTCTTATAAAGAAGCTGAATTTTGAAAAGGCAGTTTTCTCTTCAGAACCGTGTTCAGAAAATTGTAATATGTGATGTCAGTTCAGAGACTCATTTTACAAATCTTTCCACAAATCCATATCCCTAAAGCTAATCTCAGAGGAGTAAATGTGATGTGTAATAGAGAAAAGACAGTCTTTATCAGTTAGAGCTGGAAAACCAGAGGTGCGTGTACCGGATGATCTTGTGGCATCGGAGCAAAGATGTCCCCGTGTGAATTACACACATTAAAGCTCTGCTTTTACAGGTTTGATGAACCCACAGTTTAACGAGCTACTTTTCATTAACCTGCACAGCTGAACGTACATTATTGCACACCCAAACAGAATATGTGTTTGCAGACATGAGCAATGTCAGGCTCAGCCCTGCCCCTGGAACGCTGCGGGTCTCGTGTCCCTGGTTAAACCGTAACGCGGGAGTTCACAAGTGCAGCAAAGGATCCCCATGCTGGTCCCAACAAACCCAGAGCTCTGTCTGGTCTCCAGCCTGCAGCCAAGACCTGCTGCTCCTAAATACCTCAGGCATATGTGACCCATGGGGCTTCATGTCTATAAATGCATTCCTTGTCTCCCCCAGTTATGATTTTTGAGAACAATCGTACTGTGGCAAGTTTGAGGATACCTAACAGCTTGACTACATAAATGATACAATTAATCTATTCAGAAGAAAAAATTGTGAAACCTAAAGTGTGAGGAAGTGAAGACAGTTAATTATTTAAAAAAAAAAAAAGGTGTTGAAGAAAATCAATTTATAAAGAGAGTAAAACATGTTTAAAATATTACTAGATCAGTTGACTTATTTAGAATCCTCCTAAATGGAACCAAGTTTAAAATAGTTACTATTCACTGTCTTTCAACAAGCTGTAGCATCTTCAGTAGAAAATACCCTCTATGATTGCATTAATGCAGAAATACAGTAAGAGATCTTTCAAGCCCTCCTTCTCTATATGACAGGTTTCTATATATTACTCTGTCACAGATATCCATATAATTTCTTATAAGCTGTAGTCATCATGTCCTACTGGAATAGTTCTGCTATTATAATAAGTAATATGTAAAAAACTACTGTGTAACAGCTTACAATGAGGATTCGGAATCAACTGAAAATGTTGGAAGTGATATCCTGGTGTTTAATTCCAAATACTTACCACAATAATCTTATGGGATATGAGAGGCATAAAGAGATTATTTTACGAGCCATGGGCATACATTTGAGGATGGAAAATACCTGTTGTTTAATAGCACGTGATCACATAGGACACGTTTCAGGGCAAGGAGTGAATGATTTAGAAAACACAATGTATGTGCATCACCCCTCCTCAAAGACCATGAGCTGGTACTTCCCTTTGCCACATGAATGCAAACAGTGCTAAAACCAAACAAAAATTAGCATTTATATAAAATAAATGCCTGTATTCGCAGTTACGGTAAAATGCGGAGAACAGGAGGAAGCAAAAATCTTGTCAGCCTAATGATTTCAGCCTTAAAAAGAAGCACGTGTGTGTCCTTTAATTTAAAAATGTAAAACAAGCAAGACACACATGTAAAAAGGGTATTTTTCATATATATATATATGTATGTATAAAACCATCCATGTACATATTTCCTGAACAAACACATGTGGCTCACAAGGTCCCTTTTTCAGCAATCTGGGAAGCAGACGAGGAGCCCGTCAAAGGTGCTTTGATTTCAAGGTGTTGGGCTGCAGCCTAAAGTCACTTTCCCCTCTAAGGTAGCTCATCCCTCACAGTGGCAAACTGGTCCCCCTCGACTCAAAGTGATGCTCTCAGCTGCAGAATAGGCACGAGAGGGTGCCTGGAGTCCAGCTTTGAAAAACACACACATTTTCTGGAAGTGCAAGACAGAGGTATTACTAGAAGTAATTAAAAAGAGCAAAAGAAAAGGAAATGATCAGGGCTACACTCACGCTGTGACACATCCCTCCTTCCAGAAGTCAGGTGGCAAGTTGCTCCATTTTTGCTGCTGAGGTACCAACCTTTGGCTTTAGGCCCATGTTCTGAAACCACAATGCTCAGAGGGAAACACTGCATGGAAGGCAACAACAGACTTTGCTTTCTGGGTATGAGCGTAGTGACCCAGAAGCAGAGAACTGAACTTAAATGTCCTTAAAATATCTTTTACTGTGGTGGATGCTCAGAAAAGAATATTTTAGTGAGGTTTTATGTGCAGAAAATAAAAATAGGTATCACAGAAAGGAAAGATTTTGAAAATAAGGTACAATATTTGTTGGAGACAACCAGAAATAATTTGTAAATGGAATGGTATGAATCAGGAAAAAAAAAAATTGCATGTAATTTACACTGAGGTATATATTTGGTGACACTATTTATGCTTTTACATATTTTCCTGAACCTTGCTTCTGTTACCTGGAATCTTAAATGTTTATTTTCATGGAAGTACTAATATTTGTCAGATATTGTATATACAGATATCACCATAGGCTCAACCAAGCAAGTGACATGAAAATAATGAGAGATGGCTGCTGTTGCTAGAACAAACTGGTTGAAGTTCTTTTGTACTGTCCAAGTGATTTTTTTGTTTGGTACCCACATTGCAAAATTATGAAAATATAATCATGCTTTCATTCATAACTTTCCAATGAACTGGAGGAAACTTTACTTTGAAACATTCTATATCTCCATAAATTAAATTAGATATGTTTAGTTATAAAGAAAGAGCTCAAAGGTTGCTTAATATGGCTTAGCTCTTTCAGTGATTACAGGCAGAGATTCTTGCAGCAGAAGATGAAAAATGAAATACTGCTGTTAGAGTTTTACTGTGGTCAGGGATAACACAAAGGTAGGGGCATAAGCACAGGTGTGTTGTACCAGGACACCTGGCAAGGTGATCATGGAGGGAGCCAAATGCTGCTCTGGCTCTGTAGCCAGAAGCCCACAGGATACTTTAAATCTACCAGGAACAGTGCTGGATTCCCACCTGGGGGCATTGTTATGATTCCTGCAGTGCCAAGCTGAAACAAAGAGACACAGACTGTTCCTCGCTCTAACATGGATCCTCACGTAGCTCACACCTTGCATCTCCTGTGTAAGGATACCCTATAAACACTGCTAGGCAGGAGAGCACAGAGAACACGGATACTGAAAATAAAACTTGTGCTGGTAGCCTCTGTTTATAGAAGGAGATAATTTACCTGTTATCTCTATTTTCCTGTTATGATACTAACATATCCTGAACTGCCTGAGCTTTATGGGAGATCTGTTATTGAAGGATACCCAAATGGGTGCAGCGAGCACATTGCGAAGACTGGGACACACCCTACCATAACCTAAAACATGACTTTCAGGTAGAGCTAGAATGTGTTCAGATTCTTTCATTAACTGCACTCGATCTGAACCCACCCTTGCACTCCTGACGCAGTGCATCCACAATCCTCCCCGTGATGGTGTTTTGTCGTGTTCTCCGGATTCTCCAAACGCAGACTTGCAGTTCAAGCTCAAAGGGATATTATTTAACGCAGGTCATTATTCATCATGTTGCTTACCTTCTGTTACGATGGGAATATTTTAAAGGACAACAAAGTATTCTCATCCCACCAAAGATGTGTACAGAGAGGGGCAACAAGGCTTATGAAGGGTCTAGAAAACAAGTCCTGTGAAGAGAGGCTGAGGGAGCTGGGTTTGTCAAGTCTGGAGAAGAGGAGGCTCAGGGGGACCACGTCGCTCTCTGCAACTGCCTGACAAGCAGACACTCTCCTGCCGTGCCTGCAGTGAGAGGACCTGAGGAAACGGCCTTAGGCTGAGACAGGGGAGATTCGGATTCGGAGTGAGAAAACAGGTTTCACTGTCAGGGTGCCCAGGCATCGCAATAGGTTGCCCAGGGTGGTGGCGGGGTCTCCACCTCAAGAGGCCTGGTGCTGGACGAGGTGGTTTGGGGGTTAGAGCGGCAGGGCTGGGCGGATGGTTGGACTGGATAACCCTAACTGGATAATCCTGTTCCAACCTTGATGGTTCTATGACTCTGTGAAAGCTATTACACCAAAAGAGAAAAGGTTCAAGAATGAAAAACAGAGGCAGAAGGGGACATGAAAAATTTTTTACTGATGAAACATTTATTGATAAATGAGAAGAAATATCTTATTATTCATTTCTTTACAATTTTCTTTAAAGAAATCCCAGAATGACAGAATGTCTGAGGTTAGAAGGGACATCTGGATGTCACCTTGTCCAACTCCCCTGCTTGAGCAGGGCCACCAGAACCAGTTGCCCAGGATTGTGTCCAGATGGCTTCAGAATATATTCAAGGATGGAGAATCCAAGTTAAGAAATCTAGACTTTGTTTCTTGCTAGCTCGTTATGAATCATTTAATATATCTTTGCTTCAAGTTTCCCCTCTGTAAAAACAAAGCACTACCTTGATTTGTAAAGTCTTCTGCAGGTGTAGAGAGAAAAATTCTGTTGAAAGCTAAATATTACTGTCAAAATTTCAGGAAGATGAAATTAACATTCACAATATGACAAATATTTTCTTTGAAATGAAGGAGACAGATGCTAATAAGTTGCAGAGAGCTCTGTGCCTTTATTTAAAAATGGAATGATACTGGGAAGCAATGTCAGAGGAAGCAGACATTTATATTTTTCTGCATATTTACTTTAACTATAATTCATATTTAATGATTTTGCCCAGAAATTACATATTATAAAATATTGGTGCAATAGGTCTCTAAGGAAACTCACATTAAGGGGAAAAAATAAAAAGCGGGAGAATCATTTAATTAGTCCAGAGTAAACCACACCAAATTGAGTTTTAATATTTCCTCTTTTTCCAAGAGCAAGCCTAAGGGATGTCCCTGCTGCTGTCACAGCAACCTTGAAGAGTTAAGCTGCTGTGATGAATGGTACAGAGTATTGCAGGAATTGTGTATGAAATGGGTTGTGTTTCTAATTGTCAATTGTTTCTTTTACCTGGGTTTTTTGTTGTTGTTTGGGGTTTTTAAAAATAATATCTCCCTGTGTTCATCTTCTGCTTTGTCTGGTCTTAGATATGTTTTTTCACTCTCTTTGAGTTTTTAGTTTTGTTCTCTGTACCCTTCTTTCACTCAGTTCTTGCTAACTGATTCAAAGCTCACGATGAACTTCTGAAACATCTGAACCCATTGCGGGTGAGCCTCTTAGAAACAAGTTATTCTAGAAGCAGAGTCCACAGAGGTAAACGTACTTATTACAGCCTGGTTGTTTGGAATCTTATTCCTCCAGTCACAAACCACACCTGTCACACCGCTCTGCTGCCAGCGCCACAGTTCAGAATACAGTAAAACATCAGCACAGATTAAAACTCTCCCAAGTTTCCCACTGACTTAACCTGAGTCTTGGCTCCCACGTGCCCAAGTCACCTTTTGAAAACACTCATTGAGTTCTTAGGAACTAAGCAAACATCACCTACTATCTTAAAAGGAAATCAAACTTTTTCATTTTATTATGCTTATATAATTAATTTAATCATTTAATCTGATACCTACATAGCACCATCTAGAGATCTGTTTGTCTTCACTGCAGCACATCCAAACCCTCAATCACCTCAAAATATTAAGTGAAAAGGCTAACTCAGCTCAGCTCTCAAATACAAAAATTAACACTATATAATAAAGTTAGAAATATTTTTATGACACTTTAATCTGATGAACTGATTTTTAAAATAATGCAGTTGCTCCGACATTACTTATGCAAACCCAGTAGCATTTTGTTCATTCAAATAAGAATGAAAAAAGGAAAAGTACCCAAATGACAGCTCATGTAGGATTACTCTGATAAGGGGAAGCAGTGTAGTATGGAAGAAATGTGATTTTTCTTTTTCATGTCATAAACCTCATCGCTGTTACTGATGAGGATGAGGTCTTTGAAATTCTGGTATTTAAAGACTACCATAGCAACACTTCCATCCATCAAGTCCCACTGCTGATGGTGATTGCTGCAGAAGAAATTCAGCTACAAGCAATTAGAGAATGATTTTCCTCTCCATAAAATTTGCTGCCATCTTTATTATTTAGAGGTGGTCTACACCTTAGCTGATGATTTATGTGTGTTACGCCAACCTCCTGCTCACCTGTTTTATAAATTTTAAGAATTATCACAATGAACAGCTTTTTTTCTTGATAAATTTTTCCATTAAAAAATATGATGCTGCAAAAAATTCAAATCTACAGCAACAGATCAAATTCTTCTAAAAATCCAAAGTATGTCTCTTGCTCTCCCACCAAACTACCACAATTAACCTCTGTTAATTGCGACATTGTATGAAAATAAAAATAAATCCTGGGGATACATACACATACTTTCTAACTTTATACAGCCGTTGTCTTAATATGTGAAGAATGCATTCAAATTTTCAAAGCTGTCTTTTCTTCTAGTTAGTTTTTTTTTTGGATGTTTGGTCCAAGAAGGCCTCTCTGAGTAGCATTCTCAACCCTTTGAGAGCGTGTGGTGGATGCTTAAAGCTTGCAAATTATCAGACTGCTGGCAAAGCACACGAGGGGCAACAAAATCACCAGGGCAGGAGTCTAAGGAAGCATGATCACCAATTCTCTCCCATGAATGTGGGCTCCATCAGTTGTAAGAGCAGAAGTACTGGCTATTCAGATTTCCAATAGAGGTTAACTCTCCCAAAAATCTATGTCCTTGGTGTAATATGAAAAAAGGACGTCAACACTTTATTCTCAGTAGCTAAAAAGCTATTTCCTCTCGAAAAAGAAGAATGACAAACAGCAGCAAACTCTTTTACAGCTTAAAAGCTCCTGTCTGTGCACATTACTCTTTCACAGAAAAAAAAAAAATAAAAAAATATATATATTAAAAAAAATCTCTGTTTTGCTCTGTACACAAGGCTGCAACTAATTACAAGAAGAGACAGATGCTGAGTAGCCTTAAGGCTTTCCCTGCCACCACAGTGAGTCTGTGCGCTAGTCAACAAGCAGGTAGTGAGTGAACTCAAATGTTATCTGACAAGGCAGCAGATCCCATCACCTAGGGTTAGAATACAGACAAGCAACTCCGTGTTCAAAAGTAAAGACAGAAAAATTTCAAGCAGATTGTTTCTGACAGAAATCATATCACAGCCGCACTTCCTGACAGAGTCTCCGCGAATGAAACTATACACTTTCTGTTTTCCATCTTCCCCTTTAAGAAACAGCCAGGATTTCAAAGGTACATTGGAGGTGACAGCTCAATGCACAGTGCTTAGCAAGTGCTTCTATGCTTCTTTTCTCTTTGGAAGTATTAGGGAACATCTACTGCTTATCTGTGGGGGTGCAGAAGAGTGCCCCACTTTTTCCTACCTCGTTCTTTGTTTCCTGAACAGTTACAGCTTGCTCACACATGTCAGATTCACAACATAAAATCCTGGCATGCAAAAACTTCACAGGTCTACCTGGAGGATTTAAAGAAGTTGCACCACCCCTAAAAAGGAAAGTGAACAAAAGGATAAAATCTGGCTATAATTGCCAATACTGGAAGACAAACAAAATCTCCTAGCTGAAGCCTAGCAGAGAATTGCTTATTAGCTTTGATACAGAATTTTTGCCCTTCCTTCACAATAAACATGATCTCCATACATTTTTGAGTGTTACAAATCTCTGCAAAGTAACAGATTTGAACAGTTTTCTTGCTTTCCACACAGAAAGGATTGAGTTCATCGAGATTGATTTGGCTGTTTCACTGTGAGTAATGTCAAAACAAGACAGGAGAAATACAGTGTTCAATGGAGCACAACAGATTTTATGTACATAGGTTCTAGCAGTGCTGTGGATTTTGACCTGCAAGCTGGGCATTTGCTCCCAATGGCCCGTGAAAACCCCCAGGGAAGTTTTTGGGCTCTACTGACTAGCATCACAAATACCACTTTCTTTTGCTGAAGACGAATATTTTCCGACCTTAAAAATTAAACAGAGAACGTGAGGCACGCTTGCTTACCCTGTGGTATCACCAAGACACAGAAGGTGAATGAGGCATTTATTTCTAAACATTCCTTTCAGCAGAATGGGATACACACACTGCTAATTACCACAGGTGAGGGACAGGGGACTGTGAACAGAAGCAAGTAAAAAGTGCCAAACATTACAGACAGAACATGGTCACCTGGTGTTAAAGCTGCTTTGGACTCCAGGTTTCTTTTGCGTTTCCATTCCTCCCAATAACATTTTTAGGAAAGACATTAAAGATTGTTAAATACTGTGATCTCTTCCTTTACATTACTAAAACAACTATTGCAGCATATTTCACTTGAGATTATACTAGAAAACTAGTGGCATGGAGTATAGAAAATATGTCTTGTTGGATTCAGTCAATTTTATAATCAGTGCAGCACACTGATTTCTGTGCAAAATACTGGCTTTAGCCATAACTAAATTTACATGACTTGGGATGATACCTTCCACAGTGAGACAAGGTATAACTTACATAATATTCTAAAAGACTAAGTTCTGAGCATTCTCTGATAGATATTTCTAGGTCTTAGAGCTAATAGAGCTATATTACCAGTAGTAGTTCCCAGCTCTATAGTACTACATTAAATTTGATTTAAGTCTTGATACCTCATCAGAGAATTTTTATTGTTGGAGTGTTTTTCTGCCTTAAAACGAAGTATTTTATGGAAAATCAAATTCCTTGCTAGCAGTAATAACCTGTCCTTACAAGCATAGTTAGCAAGACTCTGCTTTGTGGAGGTTTATCCTACTAGAGCTGCTTTTGTCAGCTCCTTGCTAGGTAACATCTCTGCTCACTGCCACAGTAACAGCAGTGCCACACAGTTTATGAACAATTTAAAAGCACTTAGACTTTGGGGCCAGTCATGCACGTCACGTGTGGACTTGAGTGTCCTGCCTGAGGTTATGAAAGACCTACAGTCCACTTCTCGTTAAAAGAAGTCTGAAAAACCAAAAAAAGAGAAAAAGCATCATTTACAACAGCAGCGTATTCTACCAGGTTATTTCCCCATTTCCTCTGACAAACTCTTTGGGTCTCTGCTAGGGAAATCAACAAGCAACCTTGACCTGTCTTTAAAAAGGATTGGAAACAATAAAAACTTGACAGCATTTGTAACAGTAGAAAATGAACAAGAAAAATCAGACCTAAAAAAACTAACCAAAACCTTGATGGCTCCAGACCCATGGTACCTCAAACCTGATACAGAGTTTAATTCATCCAGGCAGACCCTGGGCTTAAGAGCACTTAGGCTTTGGACTTTACTGCTTAAATGAATGGTTGGATGGCAATAATAATAATAATAATAATAATAATAATAATAATAATAATAATAATAATAATAATCTTTCTCTAATCAAATGAGCTGCCTGGTCTCTGTGAAATCATTATATCATGAGTGCCTGAACATCATGAGTTCTCCTTGATTAATGTGACCAGCCAGGAAGGCAATGTTCATGGAAGGGTGAAAATTACAAGAAGTGAAAATTACAAAGTGATTACTAAAGAAAATGACTGATATAACCCAGTGACTCAGTTACTCTGAGGTTGCTCCAGACTTGCAGAAGGATGAAAAGAAATTACTTCAAGCATTAGCTCTTTTTCCACTCTTTCATCCTGCTCCATGTAACAAAAGCTGTTAGTTCATGCCTCCCCAGACACAGGACCAGTTGTTTTAAGAAGCACTGGGGAGCTGCACACAGATAAGTCCTGATGTAGTTGAGAGGTGTTATTAATTCTTAAAAATATACCTTTTAAAATTCTTCCGAACTTGTAGCCTCGTCACCACTGTATCTGCTTTGTGCCTGCATAAAATTCCAGCTATTTCAAGGACATTTTGATAGTAATGCTCCTTTACTTTCTTGATCTTTTGTCTATTTTGATGACTCAAAAGGGCTAAATAGCCTAAAGGAATCTTTTTGGAATCTGTTTATACTAAATTATGTAGGTTTTGCAAAAGTAGTCACACATAAAATTAAATTAAATCAATAAAATTTATGAAAACACCTGATGAAACAAGTGTTCACTGCAAAATCAATAAGAAAGCATTGGGTAGAATGGTAGCAAGCTTCTACTAATAAATTATGGCTTCTTAATGAAAATGATAAAGGAAATTATTTAAAACCAATTCGTAAGCATGCAGCAGCCATGTATAGGTTTTGGAGTATGACCTTGATAAAGGAAATTATCTAACACCAATCTGTAAGCATGCAGCAGCCATGTATAGGTTTTGGAGTATGACCTTGATAAAGGAAATTATTTAAAACCAATTTGTAAGCATGCAGAAGACATGTATAGGTTTTGGAGTATGACCTTGATAAAGGAAATTATTTAAAACCAATTTGTAAGCATGCAGAAGACATGTATAGGTTTTGGAGTATGACCTAGATGTTCCCGAGGGACTCCCTAGGAGCTGCCTTTGCCGCGTGCCACCGCTGCAGCGGGAGGGCTCTGTTGCAGCTATCGCATGACCCCACGTGAAGGGCACACTGCCCAACACTCAGCACTCTTCTCGGAAGTTAACGCGCCTCTGGGGCTTTGAAAAAACCCCACAATTTACTTCTGAAGTTAGAAATACTAAACTTAACAATCCCAGCTCCCAAACAACTGATTGGGGAATTCTGAGGAAACAGACCCTGTTGACAGCGAATTAAGGATAAGCAGCTGCCTGAACTCTTTCCCTGGATTGCCTAAGGGTCCAGAAGTCATGTTGTCACACAAGCTATAAAGCAACACAAGCAGCACAGGTACTCAGGAGAGTCCAAAATAAAATTTAAAAGTGTCTATGTACTCCAAGGGCATATCTGTGCATTGAGAACTTATTTAGGGGTGGTATTGCCTTCACATAAAGGATTCACTCAGGGTGTTGTCTCTGCAGACGAAAACATACATGAATTGTCTCTTAATTTGCTGATAAAGCCTTGTTGCAAGGCACAGAATGGCCAATTTAATGTGCAGCCTACATATGTAATTTTAATTATTCTAATTTGTAGAAAAACAACCAAACCTGCACAATGGCCAAGAGTACCTTTTTGAACTGCTACAGATAACTAACTACTAGTGAAATAATGTGTTATTTTAGTGTAGCTAATGAAAGAAACTAAGGAGGTTTTCTTTCTTTCTCTCTGCTGTTTCCAGGTAGCTGTTGCTAGTTAGTCCATACAGTTAAATGATTTCTTGTGCATCAGGTGCTTACAAGGGCAGGAACTTTGCTTTGGTACACATTTGTAAAGTGCTATGGGTACTTCTGGTCCTTTAAAGAATAAACAACACTAGTATGCTTCATTTAACATGTCTAAAAATATTTTCCCCTCAGGAACAGCACGCGGGCACTCTGTAACTGGCCACAAGGCCAATAAAGTGTGATGCACAGAGACATTGAGGATTGTCTCCCCACCTCTCACTGCCCATTGCTATGATCTCTGGCTCCTGCTTAAAGCCCTACCACATTGGGAACTGGTTATTGCAGTAGTTAATAATCAGGGTTAGGTACTGGCACTATACACACCTTGACAAGGCAGTACACATTTTGACATAAATCAGCTATTGATCTTTGCTTTTTTCCTCACTTTAGGTCCCTTACTAAAACAAAACAGACAAAAATTGCTTTTTAGCCCTCAAACTGGTAAATCAAAGAAAAATAGATTTTTTTTAATAGAAAAGGCAAAAAAATCCTACAGAAGGGTATGCTGAGTATAAAGGTAAGTGCTTTTTCACCACCACTCCCTCTGCGGCCGCCCCACAGGACACTTGGTTGTCATCGACAGCTGCTCTGCTGCTCTCAGAAACACCGAGAGGGAGAGCTGAGGGGCAGAAAATTTCCAGGTGCAAAGCCCTTTCCATAGATGACGGCCACAAATCCTGCTTCTGCAGAAACCCAGGAGCAGTGCAGCATTTACAGAGCTAACAGCGCTTCTGTGTGAGGAAATCAACATGTGCTTGTCTAGCAGCAATTTTGCGTCTCAATTGCTTTGGTTAGAAATTAGATTTACCTTGTCATTGCTTTTGGTTGGGCATTTTTGTTTGTGTTGAGTTTTATTGTCTTTTTTTTTGTTTTTTTTTTGTTTTTTTAAATAGCCATTTTGTAAGAGTTCTCACTATTGAAAGCACATGTTTTCTAGCAGAACTTTCCCTGCCAGTCAGACAGCACCTAGTCAGGTATTTGTAATGACTCAAGTCCCCTTACTTCTTCGGGAAACACTCTGAAAGAAAAATCCAGCATAAGTAAGGTGAATGCATTTGTATGTATTTGTAATGACTCAAGAGGTATGTATTTGTAATGACTCAAGTCCCCTTACTTCTTCGGGAAACGCTCTGTAAGAAAAATCCAGCATAAGTAACATGAATGCATTTGTATGTATTTGTAATGACTCAAGATTTATGTATTTGTAATGAATCAAGTCCCCTTACTTCTTCAGGAAACACTCTGTAAGAAAAATCCAGCATAAGTAACATGAATGGAGCTGCATAAAGATGTTTCAATTATATGAGGTACATCCCACCCCCCTGAGCCATACTTAGACCTCACAATTGTTCTCGAAGAGAGAAAAGGACAGAAAAAATGGGGCTGGTTTTGTTGTGGTGGTTTTTCCTTTGTTTCTTAGAGATCAAATGAGAAGAATCATCAGGAGGCTTCCCTGAGAGGTCTTCAAAGCTGAACATGGATTCTCCATGAGGAGCCACTCCATAGGAAATAGGACATCTGCTTCAGATGTCCTGCAGCAGATCAGATATGCTCTACCCTATTGCTACATTTATTTCAACTAATTTCAGATGGAACGGCACTTCTTTGCAGTCTTGCCCTTAAAGAAGGCGAATCCATGCCTATTCTGAGTGTCAGAGGAGCAGCCAGGGATGTGGAGGACAGAAGAGAGAAGTGGAATTACGAGTGGCTTCGCCAGGCTTTAGCAGCGGTGTTAGTCAAACTACGGGATATATACGGGGCATATATATGATGCTCCAGCACAAAGGAGCCACAGGTAAACCCTAATCCTGTGACGCATGTCCTGCAGGGTCAAACGTGGATCTGCCTTGACTTCTTCAGGATTCTTTGGGACAAGGAAAAAGTCAGTCATGTTACAGATCTGGTGGCCAATTCTTTTAGATAATATTTCCTGAGGTCAACTATTAATTCTTAAAAATATACCTAAATTATTCTGTTAAAATGTATATTGACCAAATCAGTATCCAAGAGCATGCTGGGGACAATCTGTCCCATATCCTAAGATTATTTGTTTATTGTTGTTTATTTTCCATTATTACCAATAATTAACCCATCAAACAGCGGATAAATATAAGTATTTGTTTGAAATAAAAATTATTTAAATTTCACACAACTTACCAGGAAAAAAGTAGAGGATTAAAACTATTTTCACTAACCTCCAAGAAGAGAAGTTCAAGGCTTTTGGGTGTTTAATGAATTAAGCCTTGGATTGTTGTTAAACATGATTTTTAGCCACACTGAAAATTGTTTCTTGGTAATAACAGGTTTTGAACAAAATGTGGGTTTTTTTTCTTTTCTGCCTCTCATCAGCTGTTATTTTGTTTCTCTTTTTCTCCCCAGCTGCTCGTGTTATTACTTCCTTAATTTTTCCTGTTTCTCTTTCGATCTTCCCTCCCTCCAGGTGTTTTAAAGCTAGATTCCAACTATTCTATTTGTAGTAGATTTCTCTAGGAGGGATTTGTTTCAATTGTATTGATAGGTTTTATGTACTTATTATTGCTGTTCCAAATTAAACCAATCTTATCAAATCATGACTATTCCTGTTAGAGTAATTTTTGGCTGGTTTTGGGGTTTTTTTGCATAAGTGTACATGAAATTAAAGTGTGGCTGAACACAGCTTCATTTTACAGTATGATACTATCTTTCTGTTTATTGATTACCACCTTGAGTAAACATACCATCAGCTCACCAAAATCAATATATAGTTGGAATTTATATTTGAGAAGAATTGCCCAGTAGCAAATAACTTTTCTCTCTCTGTACACGTAAGTTGCAGATGACCTATAGACTGGAAACCGTATGCAAGTTAAGTAGCAGAATAAAAATTGCGCAAGGTACATGACAAAGCTTCTTTCTATAAAACATATTTCCTTCTGTAGCAGTAGGAAAATCCATTCAGTGACCAACCCTAGCGGTCTAGCAGAGCTTGTGCTCCTTGGACATTTCCAAAAGTGAAGTCAGACATGGGCTCAAATGAAACAACCTGAAACTGCTGTTAGAATTATATGAATAAGTATTTCTCATTCCAAATGTACTATCTCAGCTATGTCAATAACCAACTGTTCATGAAATAATCTGATTCTGTGTTATGCTTCCATTGTATTTTGCCACATTCCTGTGATGACATATTCACTAAACAACCATTAGAACTTAGCATGTTGTTTCAGTGGTTGCAATATCATCCTAGAGTATTTTGACATCACTGAGAACAACAGGCACAAATGCCTGAACCTAGTGTGACTCTTTGCATAGATAGATTGGGCAGCTACCCAGGGATGGAGAGAAAACCTGAGCAGCATTACATTTTCCTCCTTACACTGATTTTATATTTGAATTGCAGCAAATAAAATTTCACCAAAGTAAAAATGTAGCTAAGATTTCCATTTCCTCTACTTCTGTTGTTTTGTAGGCATTACTAAGAAAACTGATGAGCTTCCAGCACTATAAAGGTCTATCAATATCAGCCTAATCATTTCTCCATAAGGTTTTTCAGCTCTTTTTATTGAGGATTTCCTGTGCCATCACAGAAAAGTAAGTCTGTGAAAAGTTGGTCCCAAAGGTAGTCTTTAGTTACAGTGCCTTCAATTGACTACAGATACAAGAGAGATCTGCTGCAGCCAGACCACATGAATCTTTAAAAGTGCATTAAATGTTACGTGGCC
This sequence comes from Callaeas wilsoni, assembly GCA_013398955.1. Taxonomy (NCBI): domain Eukaryota; kingdom Metazoa; phylum Chordata; class Aves; order Passeriformes; family Callaeidae; genus Callaeas; species Callaeas wilsoni. Next base: position 66,892 of record VWPU01008986.1, read on the forward strand.
AGGCAGCAGTTCTACCCACCATTTCTCAGTGCAGAGGGGTTCACACGGACTCGCACAGCAATAGGAACAGCAGGAAGAGCTGCTTGCCTAAGAAACCCAGCTTCAGTAGAGGAATCCCCCCGTGGTCTGCCATGGGGCTTCCTCCTCTGGGGGAGTAAACTGCCATTATCCTACCTGGGATTCAAATCAAAATCAGATTACACGCTCACTGTATGCACTGCTCAATCTTTTCTCCTCTGCAAGCGTTTATAAGGCACAGGGTATCCTTCACCAAAGAAGAGAACATGTAATGATAACATATTTATGAAACTTAAGTGGTTCAATTATTTTCATCCCAGTAGCTTTATGAGAGAGGTAGAAGTATGAAACTCCACGAAATGATATAACTCAGAGGAATTATTACAATGCTTGTGCATTACTGCTAATTCCACCCTATTAGATGATACTATATCTTTTCATAATGAAGATTAAATGCAGCAGAAACCATATAATGGCAGAACTGCTGTAGATCAAATTGAGCCTACCACAAGAAAAATGATCACTGATCCCAAGACGTTATGGAATAGTAAACTTAAATTGTGCCGCTTTTCAAGTTTATGTGACTATGATTATTTAATTTTCCTTTGTGCGTGCTCAAGTATAGCTGTTATGCGACTACACATGAGAGAACCTGAAATTAATTTGTCTGTATAAGATCAGTGACTGTACAAATTCTTATGAAAACTAACATGCCATGACAATAGTAATTTTGATAAAATTACAGCAAGAACTGCAATTCTCTGCCATCTGGCTGTCTCATCATAACTACTTTGATGTGCTTTTTATTACTTATTTACTTACTTCACCTACTTTAGCAGTTGTTTCAGAGCTTAGAAATGTTAACTCCAGAACAATATTAAAGAAACAGCATTGCCAAAACTTAACATTAATTCCTTACAGAAGTCTATAACAATCTACAATCATCTTTAATTAAAGCCCAAAAAATAATAGATCTACTCTGTAATAGATCTACTTCACGAAACAAACATTTTCTATTTCACATTTTTAAATGCAAATATGTATCAGTTTTCAGACTAGTCTGATTAGTTTATTCAAAAGTCTGAATGAACTGCCAGACCCCTTTCATCTTCCTAAATAAAACCTTTCAATTACTTTTGGAATTGAGTTACATATTTACTTAATATATGAACACAATTAACAGACTAAAAGAGAAATGTATCTAGGTACATTTTTATAAATAAGGAACCCATTTGCTTGAGGTCAGGGTATTAGTACTGCGCATTTCTAATTCAATCATATTTATTCCAAGGAAAATCATCTCTTTGGCAACTTCTTATGAATACTAACTAGCCACCATAATTTATTTCCTTTAGAAGGGGTGGAGAATGGTGGAGAAGGTCAAATACTGCCTTTATGTTACCACTGCAAATTTGTTCTCTTGGTAAAGGTCCTGATCTGAAAACACAGAACTTCTGTAATTTTATACTGTAATCTTTCAGATTCAGATTTCTGAGATAAAGCCCAGCATGTCCAAAGCTCAAAGAATCTTTGCTTTTTTCCAGGAGCTATGGATATTTCCCACATCCCTTAGAGAATTATTAGATCGTAGTATGCAATAGGGTTCCCAAATGTTTGCACACGAGGCATCATCTACTACGTGGTAATTTAGCACATGTAGAAGAATTCTTAGAGCTGAATGGACATGGTCTGTATCTGAACGCAGTGAACAAGCCAGACTTAGCAGGGCCTGCTTGCTCTGAGTGCTGTGAGATTAGCATGACTTAGTGCTGAGAGAGTCCTTGAGGTGTCCTTGAGGAAAAAGGGAGGTTTAACGGGATGCGATAACCGCAAGCTGGGAGGAGGGAGGACACTTGTTTGCCATGTGTTATCCAATTAGTAGACAGTAGATGCGCTTGATTTTACCTAAGTATCCAATCACAGAGTTAGTTACAGTGCGTGGACAACAGATGACCAGTTGGAAATGCTACATAATCCTGCTGGATTTGAACAATAAACGAGAACGCTATCTAACCGTATCCGTGTTTGTCATTACTCGGCTCCCATTCTCAGTGGAGGACCCTGCTTCGAGCACATGTAGATTTTATAGAAATGTTGAGTTTCTGAAGCCTAAGGCTAAAAAAAACGATGTTACAGAGTACACACCATGTGCCTGAGAGAGGTGTCCCAATGCCCCTTGAGCTCTGGCAGGCGTGGGGCCGTGGCCACTTCCTGGGGAGCCTGTTCTGGGCTATGAGGGGTGAGATCCTGCTCCCACAAAAGCCACGCTGGGCTAACCCACACTGGTCTGGTTTGGCTCTCACCCATGAACCCGTAAAGTCCACTGCCACTACGAAGGGGTGGCCAAACCCTCTCCTGGTGTAAAGTGCCAGCTCATCGAATTAGTTGAGCTCAGTGAAACTGTAGGAACAAATGCCATGTTAGAGTTCAAATCTTGGGGTCAGGGCAAAGACCTGGAATGGTGGCAATCCACTAACAATGCTGTATTTCACCTTTTGTGAGCTCTAAACTTGCAGGGAATTAAATTAAAAAAAAAAAAAAAGGAAAAACAACAAAACCACCAAACACAACAGATAGAGCTGCCATCTTAAACTCCTTGCAGATGGCATAAAATAGCTTAACTACAATTCACTGGGAGCTAATTTCAGTCATTGCTAATACATGCTGGGTAGAAAATTAGTGTCAAACAACAAAATGGCATGATTTTTTAAAAGCATTTGGATTCAAGCTCCAAATCATCTCTATTAACCAGCATTCAAGTTTCCAGACTCCAATCTCCCCCATAGAATTACACAGTACCAGCTATTCTTTCAGTTTTAACAAAAAATACAGAGGATGTTGAACACTATTGTTAGATTGTAATAATTAGAGTAGTGAAACATATGGCTATGTAATACAGCCAGATATTTATGTAGTGACTGGACAGATACAGCATTTTGCTAATTGTTTGCTTATCTGAGTCGTTTTTCTCTGCTGAACAGAGTGGAATGTTTCTGCACAGAGGTTTTCCTTTTATTCTGTATTTGATCCCTCCATACATTTATTAGCAGAGACCTGCCTGAATAGGCCATGATACCGAAATTAAGGAGAGAGCACATGATACTCAGATTTGTTTTCCCGTGTCTGTTTACTTATTTTTGTAAAAATCTTTCTTCCTTTTTATCTGAAGACCTAAAAATTAAAAGTCTATCAATTTCACCATGAATAGGTATATCAGACAATCTGCAGATTCATCTTGGAGACAAAAAAATAGACTCATTGCAAAAATACTTCTCAAAAGCATCAGATGCTTTGGTAACATCACATATGAAGAATAAAGCAACGCACCTGGATTATATTTTTACTGTGCTTTCAGACTTCACAGATTAATAACAAGTTGAAACAAGCAGTCATGGAGGTACTCTGTGCATCTAAGATGTTAAACCATAGTTTGCATCTGTATAGAGTAAAGACTGCAATACTGTTAATTCTACAGGGTTTCCAAAAGTTGAGAATTTTTTTTTTCAATTAGAAGGTGAATAGTTTTTGGAAAGAATAATGGATTTTTAAAAGCCTGTATGTACTAGTAAGAGTCAAGTAGTGGGTTGCATAAAACTGGAGATAGGTACTTGACATTAAAAAAACCCAACAATTTTTGCTTTCTGTTGTTGTAAAATTAGAGAGCTTTCTGATTTGCTTTGCAGTAACACACATTCCTAAACCTGACCTGTGTTTATAACAGTCAGAATACATAAGATGTACAGAAGAAAATGCTAAATGCAAAGGCCAGTTAAAGAAACTAACAATATAATCTGTAACTTTCTAAGACCTTCTGAATATAATAAATTCTGCATTAATCTTTAACATCAGTATTGTTATTCCGTATTAAAACTTAGCATTCTCAAGTCCATGGTTTAAGTGAAGTCTCTATTGGGCTTTATATTTTCTTTCAAGCAAACTGCAGAAGGATAAATACTTGTTAGTCAGAAAGCCAAAAATGTTCCAACTTTAAATAAAATTAATTATTTCAAAAGTGAGTTTTTGCTTTGAAAGTAATAATTACATGGCCAAAACATTCAAACAATTATGCTGGGACAGAACTATGACTTGGGAGATAATGGATAGAGCCAGCAGGGACTAAAATGTGCAGCATTTCCTGGTCATTTACTCACTGGAAGATTTGAAAATCAGTTTATTCATGGGAGAAAAATAACCTATTGCCACCAGTCCTTGATCATAAAACACATAGAACTTTAAACTCTCAGTGCAATATTGAAAGGAAATAAATGTGCATCTAATCAGCTTTGCCCTTCATAGCAGGTATCACTTTGGCAATCAGGAGCACACTGTGGATAGCAAAAATAATGGGAAGACAATATTCTGAGTGGGAGGAAAAAAAAGCCTACACACTTTGCAAAATACACAGAAAGACTGTAACCACAGGTGGCTATTTTTGCTGACCTAAAACAATTCCCTAAAATGGTGGCTGTGATGCAGCCAGAACACGAAGGGCATGTTTTCATTTTAACTTATGCATTCTTCTGGAATCCTGAGGTCTGGGTAAACTGCACCATCCCAAATAACCCTTCAAGATGCAAAGGCAAGCTCACACTGACAATCCACAAAGAGGGTGCATGAAATGACGGCCTCTTAGTACTGAAATCCCAAAGAACCATTTCTCTTTACACGTCTATATCAGGAATTTTATTCACTTCCACTTGATAGAAACCTGACAAAATGAAGCAACCTTAGTGAACAGAATGGTAATTTTCATAAAATGCACAGTCAAACTGGTAAAGGCAAAATCATCTAAATTCTCCAATTTTTACTTCAATTTGAAATAAAATAATGTGAAATACAGTCATTGTGGGTTTCTTATAATAAGACACATTTTACAGGTACTAACACCAGTAAGTAATGTATATGAATTTGCTGGCAATTCTGAACTGCTTGTCTTTCATAGGATTTCTTATGGCTATTTACATTTTCACTCAGTGAAAATCAATTACCTTCCTGCAATAAGCCTCATTTGCTACCTTTGAGTATAATAGAAACACCATTAGGATGATGACATTACCCAAAAGAAGGGCACCACACAGTTGGTAGACATAAATTAAGGACCCTTTCACATATGCATTAGAAATACTGCTGTGACTGAAATATGCATAAAATCTGTATCTATTAGAGCTATTAGCGTGTGCCGGTGATGATTTTGAAGGAGGAGGGGGAGATTGTGATCTACTACTTCGACAAAATTATGTATTTCCTTTTTTTTTTTTTCCCCTTTTTTTTTTTTTTTGTTTTTTTTCTCGGGATGTGCCACTGATGCAATAAGCAGAGGCCCCCAGCTGAGCTGCATTTGGAAATGCCACTGAGCATGGCGTGCGCGCTTCACTTGGCTTCGCCGGAGCCGGGCTCTGCGAGCGGCACAGCGAGCGCGGGCGCGCCCGGCCGCTCCTCCTGCCGCCCTGACCTCCGCTGCTCCGCGGATGTACGCCTGGCTGCGGGCCGCGCTCATGCGGAAAACAGCTCCTGCAGATCAATTCATGGGGTTTAGGGACGTTTAACTTCCATCAGGGCCGCAGCGTCTTATTGATATGTGAAGGCGAACTTATTACCGAACGTTAATGGGACTAACGTAAGGGGCTTTGTGTTTGCTTGGGGGGAAGAAACTAATTTAGAGATTCCTCCCCTGGAGTCTGTTAAGCAGAGGAAGCTACTTCTGAACGCAGTTGTTTTTACCTGGGCTCTTAGGAGCTTAAGCAAAATAAAATTATAACACAGTATGATAATGTCTTACGTATTGAAAGTGTAAAATGTAATTCCCTCCTTTCCACTTCCATACTCATTTGTCCTACCAATGAGCCCATTAGGAATAACGAAAATATTGGGATGCTGTTTCTCCTGCAGTAGGATTGCTGATCATATTTGCCATGTGGTTTTTAACAGAAAAGCTTGTTTCTCTTGTAGACATATCAAAAGCTATTTAGTTCCACCAGTACTCAGGAGAAAGGCAGGTTTTGAGATTGCTCTCACAACTCAGAAGTCAGGATAATCTCAGTCCTACAGCAGGTATTCTGCTGACAGTGCTAGGAATAGAGAGTTAAATCCACCAAACACCTAAAATAAATGTATGAAAACTTGCCTAATTACCAAAGACAGAAGTATTTAATATGCAGAAGGGTGATCCAGGACTTCTGACATTCTGTAATGAGAAGCCACATTAGCCATACAACAGAAGTAGTAATCTCTGCCTTATAAATTAATCAGAAAAAGGCACTTGGGCAAAGGCAAATGAACGGGAGAGGGGGCAGCTCTGGGCACCACTCTGCAGTTCCAACTTCCCTGCATTTTGAGCCTCCTTCTCCACTGCAGTTCTGTACCCTGACAGACCAGAGAAAGTCCTGCACAGAGTGCTTGGTGCTGAGCAAATGGGTATCACCAAACAACGCCTCCCTAAACACCAAACATGAGTGCCTTTTGCTTAGCCAGAGGCACAAAGGTTTTACTGCGTTTGGAAATAAACTGTGCTGAGAATATTGCAAGGTAAAGCCCATAGATCAATGGTAGAGTTAGCAAGATTTTTCAGGTTGCTAAGAGTAAAAAAAGGATTGTCCTAGAATCCAACCTATTTATACCTAATTATTTCCATAATGTTGCCATTAAGTCCTGACCACACTGGAACAAAATGAACATGGAGTATTTCCTAGGTACTTTCCCTTCTAACTTATTTCATTTTTCTGTTAGGTGCAAAAATAATGTCCACATATGTTTGCTACACATTATTTCCAAATAAGCTTGATGGGAATAAGGTGTTACTGAGTTCTTAAGGAAAATGCAGCAAGGAACTAATATTTTCTATTTTTTTTTCCTAGGAAAAAAAGACTAAATGGATGAAAAAGTAATCTTACATTGTCTACTTACAACGTTATCTATTAACATTAAAACTTCTGATTGGCAGAGGAATGCTCATATCTCTTTGGCATTTCTATTGCTACAACGTACAGCAGAAAATATGCAGAATGGATGTGCCTTCAGATTAATCATTTAGACACTATACATTTCATAAGGATAAAGGTCATAACAGCTGAGCAAATAATTTCCATCAACATTTTAAGTAAGGTTATAGGATACACAGAATTTTCATTCAAACTGGCTGATCAGAATCTGTGCAAGGTATTGTGGCATTGCAGGAAATTACCTCGCTGAATGAAGAAAACACTAGAGAGGAAAACACGGAAGTTCTTTAAATAAAAAGCAAACAAAAACACCCACTTTAACATTAGATGCTTTTTCCATTATCTTGAGTAGAGGTAATTCGAAAGACCTGTTTTATTTTAAGGACATGTACAAGTGTTACATCTATTCAAACCCTAACTGAGTTTTTTTGAATCAAATAGATCTTTTTTAAAAACATATCTATAGAATCCTTTAGACAGGACATTTAATCAAAATGTGAAAGGAATGTCTTCTCAGAAGTCAATGTAAGAAAGTAGTAAGAATTTGGAATTACAATAAAATTTACTATTCATTGCAAATTTATGTATCTAAGTACAAAACTACCAAGAGCACTAAATATATTTCTTTTCTTACTCATATAATTACATTGTTCTGATTTTTACTGTATAAATATATGCGAAGAGAAACATTTCTTGTTTTTTGTTAAGGTGCTCTTTTGCATCTAATTATTAGCAATGCTTAATAAAGTATTTGATAAACGCCTTAATTAAATAACTGATGGATCTCAGCCTTGAAATTACATAATCTAGCAGGTAATCATCACTTTTCTTGTGAAGGTTTATCCGTGTATTGGAAACCAGGACCTGGTGAAATTGATGCATTTCCTTCCCTGCTTCTCCTTCATCCCAACCTCCTATTCCCTAAAGCAGGGGAGAATGAGTAAAAATTCTGGCAGATCATGAAATAAACATTCTAAGAAAACATTTGTTCTATCACGAGTATACTGCAAAGTACAAAATAAGTATGCTTGATACTAAAATCAGGGAATAAGGCAGGAAAACCGCCAGGAATTTAATCTTTCCAAAGAACTGGGAAGAAGAAAATACGTCTTATTAAACTTATCCTAATTTAAAGCTATTGGAAGTGTTTAAGTGTCTGGCATTATTTGAGTGGTTGGTGTCACTTCCTGCTGAATGGGAGACAAAGAGAACAGAGGATGGAAAGGAACTCATCCTTCTCCACCTCACTGCCACTTTTCAATTTCAATCAGGAGCTGTGCCCAGTCCCTTGAGCTCAGCCAAGCTATCCCACAGAACAAAGGTAAAATGCAAAAGCAGTCTTGATGCAAGCATCCAGTGTTCCAGCAACGCTGGGATCCCCCAAGAACCAAATTCACCACCTTCACCTCTGCTCTGCAGTACCAGACAAGTTTAGAGCACAAAGAAAAACCCTGAGGCCTCGGGGCTTCATTTTGCAAGGATAACACTAAATTCCTGCAACGTTCATAAGTTGATGTAAAATGTCATCTACAATCTATGAAAAATGAATATTTTGGAAAATAAAACAGCACAATTAAAGTCAGGAAACTAAGGCTGAATGTGAATTCCAACCTTCAGCTCCTTTGTTGTATACAGTGGATTTTCACCTTTCTCATTTGTACGAAGAAAAATTGTTCCCAGTGATTTAAAAGACAGCAGTGATAAGTTTAGTCTAGATACTTTGATCACTGAAATGTTGCTTCTTTAACTGACATATTTTATTATTTTTCTGGCACTTTAGATGTGCTAGAGGATTCGGACTCCAGGAAATTGCCCTGATAGTCCTGTAAGTCTGCTACTGCTCAATTTGACTGAAGTATTTCCAAACCCCAGCATTGCAGCAGCCCCTTTGAGAGGCAGAAAATAGAAAGGAGTACTTTCTGCAATGTCTCACACTACCCCTTTCCTGGCTTCCATGGCACATCTCTGCATATCACAGCCATCAGTTTTAGTTTAGCTAGATGGTGCAGAAATACTTCTTCTGCAATGTTTACCAAACTTTATCCTTAGTAGACCAAATCTTCATACACAAAGGGGAAAAAAACCACCCCAAAATAAGTTCTTTGTTCTTTGCTGAGGCTTATGCTTCTTTAGAATACTACATTACTATATTTTCTACAGCTTTTGTAATTATTTTATTCCTGTTGCCTACTGAAGAACCAGATATTGCAATAAAAGAAGGTCCCATGGAAGTCGCACCTGCATAGCGGATCAGTGCCAGGACAGCAGATCATAGTTTGGATATTTTTAGAAACGAAGCATTGAACAAAAAGGAGAACATCCCTCTGCCACTGTTAAATCCATGAACAGAAGCAGGCCTGGTTCTTGCCATATGAAAAAGGATGTAGAGGAAAGCTAGAAGAAAGTATAGAGAGACATGAGAAGAGGTGTGCAGTGCTTTCTTAAGCAGTATAATTCGTCAGTGTGGGAAGAGAAAGCTGGGAGCATGGTGGCAATGGATGAGCATGGAGAAGGGACTAAGGGACAACTGCCTGGCTGCTCACTGTGTATTTCAATTTAAGGAGTAGCAGCTCATCAGCTGAGGAAGCTGTTACAGGTTTCAGAACAAAGAAAGGAACAAGTGCCTAATTAACCTGTGGAATAACTTGACATATAATGCTGCAGCTGCTAAAGGATTACAATTTCTGAACGAAGTCACAGTGGGCTTTTAAATTTCTTATGCTAATAAATCCTCGTAATGTTTCATTTCAACAACATGGAGCAAATTGAAATATATGTGTTCCAACACACACAACTGCGGTATTCCTTTGAATTATTTCTCTTGTGGATTCGTTATGCATTAAGCAAAATGTTTTTTAAAAAATTCTTTTTAATGGACTGGAATAATCATAATTGTCACCACGAAGAGACACCACCACCCCCCCTCAAAAATCCAAGCACATTATCTTCATCTGCCTCAAAACATATGTATACACTGTAGTTCAAGACTCTGTCATGGTACGGTTATCTCACATTCAGGGTACTAATAGGATGATGGTACTTGTTCCTGGGTCAGTGAACAAGCCAAAGCTGCCTAAAGTCAGACTCAAGCTTTGAGAGAAAAGAAAGAGGGGTTTGCCTTTTTTTTTCTTTTTTATGCCTTTTTTTTTTGTTTTTTTTTTGTTTTTAGCAGAGGAAAATATAGAGAACTGGCTGGATTTCGCTGGTTCCACACTGTTTCATCTGTGCGTGCGCTCTGCTTCCTGCCCCAGCAGAGCTGTGCTGGTAATATTCTTGCCTTCAGGCCAGAAGGGCAGGGGTTGAAGGACAACATAAAAACTTAGGCTCTAATTCAGTGATGACACAGAGGCACAGCGCTCGTAGGGAAGAGCAACCACACTGTCAAAGGTGTCTTCTTTGGATGAAACACTAAACAGAGGTCCCTACTGGCAAAGTCAAATGAAAAAGGAATAAAAGCTCCACTGCGAAAAATGTATTTCAAAAATGACTGCCACAGAGTTCAAAAAGAAAGCTAAAGTTCTGATAGTTTTCTTATTTAGCTAACTTTTTTTTTACATCTATCTTCAATACCTATGGAGGTCTGGCAAAATAAAAATATTTGTATTTTCAGTTTCATTATCAATTCATATTAGTATAGTTAGACTATAAAATCTTTATCTTATTTAAATTGATATGGCTTTGATTAATAAAAATTAAGGTCTATAACCAAGTAAAAAGCAATTTCTATGTTTTTTTGGGAAACAGATTAGAATGGAGTCTTAGTTGTCCCATTTTAAAATTTTTAACTTACTGCAGTCGGTTATTACTGCCAAGTGTTTCTGCTGGTAAGCAAATTAATTAACCATTTTCCAAGTGTGATGAAAATGATTAAAAACTAGATAATTCAGTGAGCACTACACTAAGCTTTATCTGAAAGGAAACTACTCGCATTATTTTGAAGCTCATAATACTAAGCTGAAAGAAGAAAAAAATTTAAATAAAATTCCAAACTCTAGCAATCAAATAAAAGTGCATCTGAAAGCACAGTTTAAGACATTTATAAACAGCTGTAATGATATTGGTCAACAACAACAAAAAAAGAAATTTTGAAATCCTTCAAGTTGGGGAAAACCTGATATTATTTTATAGAAGAGGAAGAAACTCACATTTTTATTCTTAACTTCATTCCATGTAGATGTGGCAAATTCTTAAAGATCAGAAAGGAAAGTTATAAAAAAAAGAAAATTAAAAAAAAGTCTACCCATTGAGTTTATAATTTCTGAGTGGTTTTGTGTGGAAAACTGTTATGTGCAATACTGTGACTCAAGATTTGGTCACCACCAGACATTGCTACGTAGAGATCCCTGCCTGCTGTACCACAAATAGGGACCCCTGTGAGCTGCAAGACCACGTCTACACTCCAAAGCTCTGCCAGCAGAGTCAACCACTCTAAATTAAAGAAAGCAGACCTTTGACAGACAGACCAGCATTGAAATTAAAGCAGAAATTATGCTTTCGTTAGTGTAGTTTTTCTTGAGTGTGGAGGGAAATGCAACAAGTACTATTATGTTGAGACAAACCTTTATGAGTTGTGATAAATGTGTTTGCAGTAGGAATACTCTCCTTGTTGGTACAGTTCTCTCATAGGAAGTAACAGACAGAAAAACAAGATGTGCTAGGGCCAAAGTTTATGTTAACAGAAAAAAAAATCTGGTTACTCTAAAGATGTTATTGAGTGGCATTACAACAATAAAATATTGGCCCTGGCCTACTAAAAACATCCGCACTGTTTCTATTAAGAGGTTGTACAAATATTTACCAGTCCTTGCCATTTACTTTTCACTTTCAATATCATACAAAAATTTAAGACCCTGTGTTGGCCTATGAAAAACTCATTAAAGCTGTTCATAAGAGCATTGACATCACTTCAGAGTACTGAATTTTGGATTCTACATGCTCCAAGTGCATTTGGAAACCTGAGATAAGCTTAGTAAAGAAAGCACTTTCTGTTAAAGCTCTTCAATACCAGAAATGACTCTCAAAAAAAAAACTTACCGTGTAAAAGAAAAGGCATGTGAGTTGGAGTGCAAAAAAAAAAAGGGGTTAGAATATTTCAGAATGCTGAAATATACTTGGAAAGAAGTATAAGATTCCCCTGGAACTGAGGTGAGCCAAGGTAATGCAAGTAATTTAGAAAGAGGCATTCCTCATTAAACAGAGTAACCACATACAAACTAAGCTTCACCACTGCATAGAGTGGGATAAATTCCTATCAAAAATATGAGAAAGGTGCAAACCTATGTAGTACAAAGGGAGTGATGGGAGTAAATTGAGCAGACAATATTTTTTGGCTGAATGTCAGAAAAAATATTCCTAACAGAGAAGATGACTATTATACCGCAGAAAAGACACCCCCAAGGGAAGTGATAGAAGTCTCATTCCTTCAGTCCTTTAAAAAGGAATTAGGTAATGCAGAAGATACTGTAGAAAAGAGTCCTGTGCTTTTAAAAAGATTTTTAATATGACTGTTACATCTTTCTCATCTCCAATTTCTGTCATTTTAAGAATATGACCGGCGGAGCATAGACCACACATGGCAAGGAGGGAAATCTCAGCCTGCCGTTGGTTTGCCTCCCTGCTCACCTCCCTGTTTCTTGCCATTCACACCCTTTTCCATCATCTACAGATGGCTGGAGGAGCAGGGGGCAATTACAGATTACACAATTACAAATTAATCTCTATTATTGGTGCAGAAGCCTCGAGTTGTGCTCCAACAGCACAGAACTAATTTTCTTGTCTTTGGGAGTGGGAAGATTGGTTGTGCATTTGTCAGTTTTGTCTTTGTCAGCGTGTTTGTGGGGGTTATGCTCAGTGTAATGAGGTAAGTGAGTCAAACAGCATTTCTCAATTTTAGTGTCCCAAGACTTTTCACTGACATGAGGATTACTGGCACGAAGCCTTCTTATAAAATTCTTTCGTTGCATACTGCGTTACAAACCTATCAGATTCTCTCCATTTCAACCACTGACACATTTTCTAACCTTTTTTCCACTTTACATCTCAGAGTTTTCACATACCATCAAAAAAAGAAAGAAAAGACCCCCCAAAAAAACCAAAGCTGACCCCATCCCATCTGTTGCATTTAAAAGCTTTATCTCAAAAGAGATTCAGTCCAGTTCCTCAGATACAGTTACACTGTCAAGTCCGGATACACATACTTTTAGCAAGGGAAAAAAAGGTGATACAGCTGCTGTTCAAGCTAATAACTACTTTTCCCTGTAATTTAGGATAAATTATCATCTTTTACCTTCATCAATTAAATTATATTTTGATAATGAGATATTACTGATAATTAGATAATTACTGATAATGAGATATTATTTGATATTGCTTCAATATATAAGCTAAGAATAAACACACTTTCTCTGTTGTGTCAATTTAGCCAGAAATAAAATGTTGTTTTGGAAAAAAAAACCACCAAACCCAAACACCCAGAAAACACCCCAAACTACACAAATCAAAAAAACAGTCCGGAAAAAAAGAGAAACTTTCAAAAAAACCCTCAGGAGAGTGTTTGTGCATTGCCCTTAAGTTTGTTTACTATTTACTTATTTTGTATTCTGTACACCCCATCCTTCTTCATAATTAAATCCCTTCAGCATTTTCTTTGCCCTCTCTAGATCTTTGGGTGAGGTTGTGTTGGTTTTGAGGTTTTTTTAATCAAAAAGAAGAGTTCCTTTAAATGTAAGTAAACAACCTGGTGTTGCTCTTGCTGGGTAATGAAGTGTCACAAATCCCAGAACGGGGTGAGGATGGAAACCCCAGCCCTGAAACCTGACTGACGCGGGCTGAGAGGATGCAACTCACCTCAGACAGGAGTATGGTGAGATTATTTGTGAGCATAATTCCCTTCCACGGTCACCAAAGCAAAAATAGCACGTCCCTTTCAATTCTGACAGATCAGTAAGGATTAAGCAGTGCCTTGGTTTATACCTGACTGCGAAACTCTTTTTTTTTCTGTCTCCTATTTCAACACATTGAGCATTAAAAAAGCAGCAGCCTTTGATAACCATAGTTCTGTTGTCAGTGACTCAGTTCCTGCTGTGGTCTTGCTTGTTCAAGTTCATTAACTCCTTCAGTTTGTTTTTATTACCAGCTGATAATAAGCACTTGATAAATAGATGAACCTGGATGAAGATAGGTCTATGTTTTCATGTACAGTTTACCTACAAGAGCTGACTTTTTAAAAAGGATTTGCCTATTTGAAGGTAATTGGAAAGAAAAGTAGAGTACTTCATACTACTTAAGGAAATTACCTCTGAACTAGTAATTGTGAACATGATTGGACTTTGTACAGAACTTTGATGAAAAATTGTTTGAAGGTTGAAAAATACTTGGAGGTTAAAAAATTGGATTGCTACTTAATCAAGTCTTATTTTAGTTCATGTAGACATACACTTATCTGTGGAGGAATTGTATCCTGTAAAAATATTTTAAAAACTGCCATTGAAGGACATTTCACCTTGTGAAATTTTTGAACTTTTTATAGTACCTCAGATTGTATCTTCATAATTTTTTTAATACAGGAAATGTTTTAAGTTAGCATTTTATATGAGAAAATAAATTTGTACATGATGTAGAAATGTGCCCAATTGTTGTGAAAAAATAAGTGACTTCTTATAAATTTTTCATTGAAAATTTTCATTATCTTTTCATCCTTCAAAAATGACTGATCAAAGAGGCAGTTGTTGCTCTTTCTTAGGAGTTTAAGACTGATTTACACTTTTCAAACAGCTTGTATTTTATAACTGGTGGTTAATTGTGATCGTTCTATTAAGACCGTAGCAAAAAACTAAGTTTCTATGAAACTAAGCAAAAAACTAAGTTTCTATAACCGTAGCAAAAAACTAAGTTTCTATGTTATGGAAAACAAAACATTCTATGAGTGAGTGTCCAATCAGCAAAAAACAGTTGCATTTTCCCATCAAATGCATTATCTATATAACAATTTTGATTAATATTAAGATATTCTATTAGAATAGATTTTTTTATTTCCATAAGTCTATTGGACCTGCAACTCAAATGAATATTAAAAATCTCTGAAAAAGAAGGGATATGGTTTTCAAGTAAAACTGTCAAAATGTGTAAAAGTTGAGGCCCCCCATCTCTGCAACTTTTCAGTATGTATTAGTACACCATTATTATTTATTGAAGAGAAGTTTAGTAAGAAAAATAATGCCTTTAACCTAGCATAGCTGTCTTAAATGCATACAGGTACATGTAAATAAATATGATAGCAGGGCAATTTCTCTGCAAACAATAAGCAAGTTCTAAAATCTGATGGATGTTTCTCTGCAACTCCATGGCTTCAACCAGGATGTGTGGCATTAACCCCTCTTAAGAGAAACAACAGATTTCAGTGAGATTGGGAAAAAAGCTTTTAGTGCCAGATCTCTCATTTACTTCCACCAGAGATAGTAATGTCTCATTTCAGATTTTTGACAACACATTCACCTTTCCCTCAAAAATGTTTGTAGAGCTGAACAGCTTAGTGCAGAGCTGTGGAACTGATGAATTGTTTCACACACCACAGAGAAATGCCAGAAGTTGGAAGGCACCTGCAATGCTTCCCTGAACGACGTATGATGCATTAGAGAATTGTGCTGTGTTTGCACACCTCGTGTGCACTTTTAAATAGGAAAGGACACAGGATTGCACTGGTGACAAGCAAAAATGGAGCAACAGGACCCATTGTTATGTGTCTCCAATGGCTCCATCACCTCATAATTAGGCAAGAGGCGGTGAGCTGTATTCTAGAGCAGGTTGCATGCAGTTCTATAGCCCTCAAAGGAACCAATTCAGAAATCTGTGTCCTCAGAGGGAAAATATAAATTTATTTTTCCTTGCATGTGAACACTATCAAGAACAGCTTGAACTTGGGGCATGAATCAGCTAAAGAGAATAAGAAAAAAATGTGTAAATATAAAAAGACAATCTAAACTCCCCCAAACTTGCAGCAGTAAAACAATTAGTACAATTTCAGTTCCAGCACAATGTACTTTCAGTCTGGTGAGTGCAGTCTTCAATATTCAACTCCTGCAAAGTAATTTTTACCAACCTACTCCAAGCATATTACAACTTAAAAGCAATAAGGTATAGCAACCATGCAAAAACTTGCACTTTTTTGAAACAGCTTTGCACTTTTTAAGCAATTTTTTAGTCATTCCTTTTTCAAAAGTCATGATTTCACATTGTTCTTAACAATCATCATTCACAAATCTGCTAAGAACCCCATTGTGAGAGCAGGGATGCCTTTATTTAACAGTCTCCTGGCTGAAAATGCTCATAGGGTGAGCCAAGCTACCCAAGATTTAGCACTGCTGTACTAGAAAAGACATACAGCTTTTGGTCTATCTGCACCAGTAATTGTTACCTTTAACAGTAAATAAGTGGGCAAGGTTACTGTTTATTTTGTAATATGTCATTTAGACATAAAAAGCTGCCTAGTTTCATTGTACACTGGATTATTTTAAATGTTATTACCATAAAACTCAACATTTCACTGAAAATAGTTAAGTATGGCAAAATAGTTAAGGATGGAGGGGTATCAACAGACACTGAACACTGCTGCAAGTTATGCAGATAAGACAATGATTATATGAATACTGGTAACAGATCTTGTATGGATACAGAGAATATTTCCATTTACAATAACCGGCTGTTGGATTTTAATTTAATTTCTTGTCTTTAATGATATAAATGCCAAGTAAATCATTAAAAGAAATGTCAGCTCTATCAGTGGCAGCTGCTGTTACTACTGAAAAAGGAGGGGAAGTGTAGGAGCAGGGCAGCCAGCAAACCCCACAGCGGTCTGCAAAGTCACTAGTGGGAAAACAACAAAGGCCTTTCCATGCAAGTAACACAGATGTGCCCACAGCCAAACTGTCAGAAGCAGTTAGGATGACAGCTACTCACAGTTCATTATTTCCTTCTCACAGGTCACTGGGTGACAAGCTGGGTCACCATGCTTTGTCGGCTGCTACAAACTTCCCCACACCCCCTGCGCCCCCCAGTTCTGATGCCAGTTAAATAAAGGTAAGCTGCTCAAATTAGTACACGAATGTAAACAAATATCTTCAAATGCTTCCTGCAAATGGGAATGTAATGTTTATTATACCTTCGTTTTCAGATGGATACGTTGACGTTTCTTCTCTCTGATGAGCGGGGAACTGGATTTGTATCTGTAGCAGATACAGCTATTAGAATAATTTTGTCAAGATGTGACTAAAGCAGATAATGAAAGCTAATTTGTCACCAATTTGAAGTTTTAACCTTTAGAACACTTACATGGCAGATACATCATGAAAAATCATTGCAACTCAGTGCAAAGATGTTTTTCTCAGAGAGGACTTTCCTCAAATAGAAATCTGAGGGAGTACTTAAAATGAATGCAGACTTCTAAACCACAGGAAATACAGGCTAAAGGACGTTCTCTTTTTTATTGTGGAATGTGTATAAATAGATTTGTAATATACTCCAGTAATGAATTAATGTTTCTAATACATTCTTATCTGTCTTCATGGAGTAATCAATTTACAATACAGACGTAGATCATGACTTTTACCTATGTTTTGCCCATGTGGAACTTCAAATGGATCAACAGAGTATCAAGAATCAAGGTCAAGCATTTGCTTAGCTGTAACAATGGAAGTGGGAGAACATTTCCATTTCCTTGGGGCTATTCCTTAGTCATTTTTCCCTACACTAGCAAATCTTACAAAAATGTAACAACTGAATTTGTCCAAGTGATTCTGAAAAATTAAAATGAAACCAAGTGTCCCAGATGGATCTGTCTTAGTATTAACTATGACAAGGTCATAAACATTCTGACTCAGATCCAAGAGTGCTTGTACCTAGCATGTACTTAACTTGGAGCACACTTAAATGCAGGTCTGGATCAGAGACTGAGTATCCAGAAACTTGTGAAATCAAGCTTACTTATAGAAGCAAAGTGATCCAATAAGGCCTGAACCAAAACTGCATTAAAACAGGTGATTAATTTTAGAAAGGTGACCAGTAACTTTTAAAGGGACAATTCCCAAACTGAATGTACTGCTACAACAGCACAAATCTGTTGCAGCTGATACAAGAGCACTTTCTTACTTTCCCAGTTGGGCCCAACATGTAATATCATAACAAGGAGAGAAGT
Organism: Callaeas wilsoni; assembly: GCA_013398955.1. NCBI lineage: Eukaryota > Metazoa > Chordata > Aves > Passeriformes > Callaeidae > Callaeas > Callaeas wilsoni. Next base: position 85,036 of record VWPU01008986.1, read on the forward strand.
AATTTAAAACGCTGCCAGAAGTTACAGGGGCTTCATTTCCATAACACCTAAAACATTAATTATTATCTTAACCCAGAAAAGAGAATAATTTGTCATTTTTTATGAAAGCATCCATTCCAAACTATTTTTTGAGTGAAAGGAGGCAATGGATCAGTCATTTCCCACACACAAACAGTGAGAATGAGAATAAGGATGGCAAGGAAATCAGTGGTCATTAGCTCCTTAGTTAAGTCATCAGTTCTTGTGCACTGAGGGAAGTACATAAACCACAGTCACACAGCTCAGTGCTCTACCCAACCTTATCCTAAAAGTCAAGTCTTCTCAGCAGCTTGGATCCTCCCTGTCAGCAACTACCTTGTGTTGGATTTTGGTCTGTTTGGGGCAAAACTTATCACTTTTTCCTCAATGGTATTTGCTGGAATAGATAAGTCTTTCACCTTTCACATGGAAACTCAGGGATTCAGTCATGTAAATCAGAGATGATGTTCACGTTTTTCTATCTTATAGACATCACGTATCACCCAAAATATTAAAAATGTGAGATGCATTAAGTAAAAAACACTGGAAAGAACACTCAATAAGACGTCCGCAAAGATACTAAGGACTTGCTAAGACCACTAACATAAGACACACAAAAAATCCCCCAAAACAAAGCAACTTCATTTCATTGTTATCTTTACACATATCTTTATACATTGCTACCTTATCACATATCAACGAAAACGTGCAACTTGCTGAACAACGTGCAAGTAAGAGAGGGACTGACTGCAGCCTTTAATAACAAAAATAAATAAGAAAAAAAGTCTGAAAGTGTGAAAATTATGCAAATGGGCAGCCTTGCAGTCTAATTAACTATATTCTTTGAAATGTAACCCTATTCATAGTGCTCTCTATCCCATCTTACAGAAGAAGGTTTTCTTTGGCTGTTGTGGCTCACTGTGAAAGGTTGGCTCTTCCTCAGAAACCAACTCAAACACTAAGAATGACATCTCCAAAATGCATATTCCTGAGAAACTAAGCTGGAAAACAAAACATTTAGGGCAGGACTCAATAGCTTAAGGGGAGACACTGGCTAGTATTTGAGACTGTCGATGTACCCAAAGGATCTACATAGCTCCCACAAATCCATCACGGTACTGGCAGGAGACTTGCAGCGCTCCAAAGCAGCAGGACGCCTGGTGATGCACCATTTTACACCTCAGAATTACTCTAAACACCTGTGTCTGGGCAGCTGAGTCTCCCTTCCCTCCCTCTCAGTAAGGCAGAGTTCTACAAAAATCTACAAACCTCTTGAGCAGGGCCGTTAACCAAAAGAGGTCCGTAAAAACCAGTTGAATTTTGGAGGAACAGTGATCATAATCTTCACTTTACCAACTCACCTTGATACCAACTGAAACAGTTCTAGAACACAGATATATTTTCCTCTAACACATAGTTCATACCTCATTTGCGCTTATGACAGTTTTTCATGTTACTTTGTAAAGGAAGGCAGAAATTTTTGCTATTTGGAAATCGATCAGCTTTTCAAATCACAGAAGATTCGTCTCCTAATCTTATACCACCTTTCAGTCGCTGAAAAGATCCTACAAACTACAGAGTGGGTTGTGGCAGTTGTTCAACAGAATACATTAGTATTTATCACAGTCTAGTGGGAAAGTGCAGTAAAGAGAATTTAAATCACTCAGTACCTCCCATAACAGTGGTAACTGCAGAAGTTTTGAATTGGTTATAATCGGTATTTAATGCCAGATATTTCTGACAGCAAAAGAATGTTATTTTGGTATTAAAATATATTTTTCTATATCTAACTCAAGTTCAAGAAAATGCTCCAGGCTGCAGAAGTCGTCTTTTGGAAGATCTTGACTGCAGAGAGCTTTCTAAATCAAATATGTTTGTTCTGCAAGAAGAGATTTTTAGCTTAATATTTATATCTTGTTATCTGAAGCTAAAAGCGTAGACATTTAGTTGAAAATTCATTTATTCCACTGTACTTACGTGACGTTAAATAGTTTTTAGTGACCCTGGAATCACATGACATATTTAAAGCACAAAAATTCATACTCAAAGCACAGAGGACTAAATGATGGTGGTTAAATCCTCAAATCACTTTGCAGATGGCATCTTTTGAAAGAGCCAATATAGTCAATATTAGCAGTAGTACTTGAGTTTACATTTCAAACATAAAAGATTACTCACTAGTAGTTTAATAATTTATTTTTAACAAAGCTTTAGAGTTATTTGATTCATGGAATAAAAATAAAACTACCCAAAATACAGGTAAGTTACCTCTACCTACGCAATTCCCAAAAGGCTACTGACAGCCAACAGTTTCAAATACCTCAGCCACGTCACAGTCTTCAGGTATAGTTTGAAAAACATTTCAAGTACAAAAAGACTTAATATTTGTAAAATAATATTATAAAGGAAACATCTGCAATCGTAGTCCTTGAAGGAGGACCAGAGGAGCGAATCTGTGGGTTCTCTAAGGGGATTTCTTCCAAAGGAAGAATTACAGTGACTTAGAGGAACCAAATCCTCTTGTTGCTTGAATCACCTGCGAATTACTGTCATTAACTTACTGCCAAGTAGTAACAACAGCATTAGAAGTTCAGCTTTATTCCCAACAGCAAGTGACGGTCTTGTGGTCTGTCATCTGAATGGGAGCTCCATTGTTAACAGGTTTTGCCCTAAAAATACCCAGAATCTCACAGATAACTATCCAAATGCCATTTGTAAAAAGACAGTTTCAGGTATCTAAAGAAAGACAGTCTTCTGCCTGCTGTAAGTAGAAGCAATTAAGAACATTATCTTTTATCGAAATTAAAATACAGTCCTACATTGAAAGTGACTGTCACTTAGTGTTTTGGCTCAGCATGACTTTCAGGTTTCTAACAAAACCTTTACCATTTAAATTTAAGTCTTGTGGCACAAAATATGTCACAATGTTGATACAAGTACTATTTCTTTATGTAATTGGCACTATGTGCGGTTTGTAGATAAAAAATTTAAAAGTAAACTTGCAATTACTACCAAACATCATCCACATCAATCTTCAAAAGAATAGGAAAAAAAAAAAAGAAAAGAAGCACATAAATGTCACCCCTTTTCATTAATTTTGGTCAAAATCCCTGTTTGCTTATCAGCCAGAGGGTTTCTGAGATATTTCAATAATATCCAGGAAATCAATCTTACATGAAACTGAAGGAAAACATCTAATGTCATTGAACAATAAATATCAGTTCTGTCAGTGGCTTACCTTTGAGCTGAGGCCTTAGGATGTTTCTCTTCTAGTTTCCTCACCAGTGCCACTGTCAGCTGTGTAGTCTCCCCCAGGGGATCTGCAGGCATTAAATGGGCGTCCAAAGGTCCCGAAAGTTGTTTCTGATTGGGGTTGCTGACATTTTTTTTGCAGAACCTAAGAGATGAAAGTACAACCATGTAATTTATATATTGCTAATTAAAATAATGTGTGTCTACTTTTTCAAGCAAGGCTGTTGATTAGCAGAAAATGTCAGAAATACAAATAGCTATGTCAAGATGCATCAAGAAGCACAAATCTAGAGATCTAGTGGGTTTTTTTTTTCTTGTTCTTCCTTCCTTGAGTTTTTCCACATGGAAAATAAGAAATTTCAAAAATTTGTCCTACATGGGCTATAAGCATAAACTGTTCTAAGACACAAATATACATAATTTTTATTCCTTTCTAATCCCATTTATAACTATTATTTGCCTAATATATAAATATCTTACTAAAATAAGAAATCAAATAGGTTATTTTTTTTTTAGGAAATAAGCTGACTTCCACACTGATATTTCTCTTTTCAAAACGTGTTTTTGAAAGGACTGTCTCTGACCTGCCTCTGGCTTAATACTGTGACCTCTTCTGCTGAGCTGCTGTCTATCTCCTGATGAGCTGCAGACCAGGCCCCATGGTGAATACGGTTTTCTGTCTGGGTCACCTCCTCTCTTTCATTTAGTTCCTCTAGGTAGGTCAGGACAAACTCAGGGTAAGCCTGTAGGAAAGGACAAAGGCAGAGGAATAATGAAGAAAAACATCAGCTACATCAGCAGAATCACAACAGTCTAAACACTAGGGAACATTGGGAAAAGTGGCTGTTGATGTACCAATGTCACAGGAGCTCCTGCATGGACAGAACTTTGTGTTCCACAAAGTTTTCAAAGTCAGGGTTAAATAATGACCTCTTTATATGCACTAAAATGAAAAACCAAAAATGTTTGAATATTATATATATCAGTTTAAGAATAAAGACCAACAGCTCTCAAAATGAAAGTGCTTATAAATAAAAAGACACAAAATTTTGTATCCCTGTCTTTTGGTAATATTTAATTAGTTATAGGTGACATTTTGGTACATTTCCATGTATTATATTAAAAGAATTTAAAATGGCATATTCTGAAATCAAGACACATCACATACAGAAAAAGCCTTCCTGAAGTTTTTGAAACCTGAGTAAATTTTATTGGTTTAATTCCTCAGTTAAGCCAATTTGCCTTATTAATGCTCTTTTGATCCTTCCTTATGTGGCAAAATGTCCCAAATACAAAAAAGACAGACAATCACCAACTGCAATCTGTTGAATTTGAGGCATTAACATCTCATGTACTTAGCCTTGTAAAATCTAGATTTTGTACCCTGGAAATGTGTTCAGTGTCATTTCTTTAGCTCGGTCCATGAAAGGCACCATGGCATTTTCTCAGGTGCTATTCAATTCAAGCGTTACTCAGTCCACTGTCCTCGTGATGAAATGGGCAGAGCCTTTACTTACAGAAAATGGTTTTTATTTATAATGGAAATTTTAGTGTAAGGTTCTGTGAGTAGCTATGCTATTTTTAACAGAAAATGTATAGATATTAACTAGACTAAATTAGACCAAAACCAGAAGCTATGAAAATGACAGGTAACACTTTAACAAAGTGAAATCAATAATCTATTAAAACTTTGTGGTCACAGAATGAAATATCTCACAAGTACAAGAAAAGTCACATTTTTCTGTTCCATCACTCATTAGTGAATAAACATAAGTAATTTCCTTTATAAGGCAGGTAATACTTCAGTAATTAAACACTTGGGCATGTTTTCCAAAGCCAATTCTGAATGAGCAACCCAGAGATTCAGTGAAAATTTGAAGCAGGAGTGGAAAGCAAAATACCAAAATTGAACCCTACAATTGAGTTCTGAGAAGACTTTTTTGCTTGTATCTTAAGAATACACAGTAATTTTAAAATATTTTTTCGTTTTGATCTTGATTTGTACTGGAAACTTCCAACAGCTTAGCTTCAGTTGCACAACTTTTTCTTGAGCCTTCTCCTAGACTTTTTCTGTGAGTGCAGTTATTTTCAATTTAGGACCACTTATATTTTACTTTAAAATAAATCCCTTCAATAGCAAGAATGCAATAAACAGTGGGGTGCTTTTATTTCTTAAGGAAAAAAGTTCTTCACCGATCAATAACAGTAAGTATCCTGCTGTTTAGCAGCTTGTATAGACATTATATTATGAAACATTTATCTCCTGCTTCATTGTTCCATCCATATTTTAATTCTGAGAAAATAAACTCAGATTTAGAGTACATTTTTCAGACTTGTCTGCATGAATAATAAGGTAAATTTGCATTTCTTTAAACAAATTCTTCCTCTACAAGCACTTCACACTCCTTTTACCACCAGTGCTGCTAAGGAAAGTGATTCTGGGTGGTTTCCCCATCTCTTTTCACCTTTTCTTGTGTGACAAAAGAAAGCATTTGGCAGCCATGCAATGAATGCAAACAGAACACAAGTTAAAATTAACACAGTGAAATTACAGTTATTACCCATATTTGTAGTCAGATCCAGTTCCCTGGGTGGCACACCTGTGCCAGAATGCCAGCGGCATGGAAGCCGGGCTGGGAATCCCTGCCTGCCTGGCACAGGACCATCGGTCTGCCTTTCCTCTATGCTGCACAACTCCCACAGATATTCCAAGGAACCTCTCTTCTTCAGGAAAGCGAAGAAACAAAGCAAACTCCCAGTGCAGAATGCAACGAAAGCCTCAAACCTTCCCAGGATAAGAAAGCTCATTTCCCAGCTAGTTTAACCCTTAAGCAAACACTACATTTTGGAAATTTTTATTTCTAGTCCAAAATATATTCCACCACATCTAGCATATATTTTTCTTTCACTGCACACCCTTATGATGCAATTTATTGTGAAATACACGTTCAGAATTCGGAGCACGTTCAAGAGCTTGATTAGCTTATCTTGCTTGCTTTCCAGAATTGATAATTGACTTATACTTTTATTTCAATTTACTTTTTATTGACTTGTGTTTTGTTTAAGTTATCCCTAAGGTTTACCTGACTAAGAGTACATAACTTGACCTTCCACAAATATGGGTAACATTAAATATTATTCTATTAACTAAAATCTAAGGGAAAATATCGAGATTAATTTGTTGTTTCTGCATGAGAATAGTTTTTGAATAAGGAAAAAATATCAGGATTGAATTATGAACCAACATCTCAAAAATACTTGATGATTTTACTGACTCTTCAAAACAAACCAGTGGTTTTTTACAGAAGTATTTCCACATAAGCATTTTCTGATTGCATAGGGGAGAGCGTATGCATAGAGGAGGGTATGTTCATGGCAAACACAGTAAGCAGTAGGTATTAGCTCCAAGAAAGCGAGTTTCCTTCTCAATCTGGATGTGTCACATATCATTACCCTGTATTGTGCTGCTTTCCTTTATGTCAGCTTTTGTTGGCCTACATATGCTGCAACTTAAAATAACACGACACTACAGATAAAGGGAATGTGAAATATATAGAGAAACACACTATTTTCCAAAGAGATCTATTAACTATTAGCATCTTTTCATGATAAAGAGAAACACAGGCAAGAACCAAACAGTGTTACAGTTATTAACTCTCAGAAACTTCAGAAATCTCTCTCCTCATGGTATGCAAACTACAGTACTTTTTGTATGAATAACAATCAGTGTGCATAGAGAAATAAAAAATTGTGCAGCTGTCAACTTAATCTTTATTTACTGCTCTGGATCATTCTGGCACAATTCCAGATAGCAGACAAAACAATGGGAACACGGTCACCATTTCTTCAGACTGTTGAACTTGTGTGAGTAACAGAATCTGATCTGATGTCTAGGTGAAGGGAGGAGGGTTGGTGGGGGAGTGTCTTCCTGCTGGACAGTGGATCTCGGTAGTTTTCTCCGGGTTAAGAACACATAATGCTGCAGATATTCCCAGCATGTCTGTGAATGAGTTCAAAATGTTCCAGTGCTCAAAAAAAGGTACAATTTAAAGAATCTTCAGGTGCATGAATCACTGGGTGTAAGCCACTGCTATGCTAATGCAACACCACTTGTTGTTTATTTATTTATTCATGTATTTGGAGATAACAAGGCTCCTGGGGACAAAAACACTCTTCTGCCCCTCTTCCATTGGTGCCCACGGATTCCTGACGGTACCTTGCATGAACCAGCAGAGCTGCAAACACCCAGTTTCAAGCCCTCTGCTGACGGATGCCTGGGCAGAAGGAACACCAGCAAAGCACAGCCTGTGCCAGCTCTGTGCGCCGCAGATCGTCGCCCTCACACCCTTCACACTTTCATTGCCATTTCAACACTCCATCCGACTAAACATCAGCAAACCTCTCAGCAATTTCTCTCATCAGGAACCCCTCAGCAATTTATTTTTTTCCAGGAAAGTTTGGGGTTTTTTTAATCAACAATCTATTTTGAAAGGATTGTTTTCTTCAACTATGCAACAGCAAGGACAACCAAACCTAATCAAAGAAAACTTCACTAATTACTAAAGTTTGGCCATATTGTTCAATAAATGAATTCTTTACATCTTGTGCTTAATAACTGTTAATAGAAGGTGTTAATAACATATCCAGCTTGAGCTCAGTGGTTTTAATTTCTATCCCAGAATGTGTTTTAAGCTTTCGTTAACAAAGATATATAAAAGCAGAGAATTAAACAACACATTTTAGATGCCAATCACTCTTTAGATTTTTTTAGAGTGGCCTCACTTCTAAACACTGACTCTTTGTCATCACAAGTTAGTGTAGAGATTAAAGAATAAGGCCCATTTTTGCTACAAAATTAAAATAAATAAATAAATAAGAAAAACACTGCAATTCAAGAAACAAAGCATTAAAACCAAAATAAAACCAAAAATTCTCAATTAAAATTGTGAGCAGGTTCTGTACAATTTAAAAAGGTTTTAATAAAACACAGTGGGCTTCTATTCATTCATTAAATTTAAAATATTTATGAAAATAACATGAACAACAAATAATGTAGTGACATCACAACATCAAAATACAATCCATTGTAAGCGTCACTTAGAAAAAAGGAACACAAAAACAAACAAGAAAAACCCCCATAAAAACCCATTTCCCCAGGAAACTGTGGAGAGCAA